>LIEC01011407.1:4082-41492 GCA_001925005.1 Drosera capensis | reverse complement strand
TCTTCGTATGTGTCTTCTCAAACATCTCAATCTTCTTCGATTTTCTCTTCAACTCCTTTTCCTACAAACAAAAAATAATATTCATTCCATTAAGAGAAAAATAAAAGAAATAAATTTAAATACATTGAATTAATTGAATTTGCCTAATTAAACAAATTATTTACCATCTTCAAAATGACAGCGACCGTAGATATCGATCCCTGTGAATGGCATTGAGGTGTTTTTCAACCTCTTTTGCTATGATTTGATCCTTTTCTAGAGCTAAGTGTCTCTTCTGCTACTTCATGGGTTTCATATTTGGATTGACTGAGAGTCGGTATTCTAATACCTCAAAATTTATGTCGGGCATGTTTGAGGTTTGTAAGATGAAGACATCTGAGTTCTTCCTTAAAAAGGAGATCAACTCGGACCGAGTTGGTTCTTAAAGTAATTCCTCCACTGGTTTCGAACCCTTCGTTTCTTCTCTTGGATCGAGTTGGATCGAGTTATAGCTGCATAATTTTTTTGGAAAGTCATCAAAGTTGGTTTTGCTTCCATGTTTCTTAGTAACATTGACTAGATTATTTTTGGTCCCCCTTTATCTCTCCTTCCCAAAATGGAGTTGGGAATTTGATCATTATATACCCTGGGGCAATCACCATGTTCATGTCTACGATTGCAGGTCGACCTAGTATCTCGTTGTATGCTGAGGGAAGATCTACAATGGTGAAATTAGCCATACGAGCCCTTGTTTTTTTTGTGTTCTCATCTTCTATCATCAAGGGTAAGGTTATATGTTTTTTAGGAAGTATCGTACTCTTGGTAAATCCGACTAAGGGAAATTAGCATAGTTGAAGATCTTTTTTGATGAACCCCATTCTCTTGATTATATTGAAGTAGATGATATCAATCGATGATCTAGTATCAACTAATATCTTTTCCACATCGAAATCCCCAATATGAAGAGCCATAATGAATGAGTCCACATATGAAAAGGTAGTACTTTCATTGTCTTGAGGTCCAAAACGTACTTCAGTTTCGTAAAGAGCTCTTTTTGGTTCGGGAACTACCGACCTTATACCTCTATTTTGGCTTTCAAAAAGTGAGAGGTTGTCCATTAGGGAGAGTCACCCTGTAATAACGTTGATCCTATATCTCCGCGTGGAACTTTGTTAGTGCCCTCCTTTTTATGGCGATCGAATTCTTTCTCTTTCGGAAGGATGATGTTTTTCTTCAGTCGACGGTCGTCTTTGATCCTTTCCCTATCGACCTTGGTTTTTTTTTTTTACAAATTTCTTTAGGAATCCTTTCCTGATGAGATCTTCAATTGTATCCTTTAAGTGTCCGCATTCTTCCGTATCGTGGCTGCGGTCTCGATGATATACACAATAACGAGTCATATAAGAATTTGTGTGTCTCTAGCATCTTGACTAGAAAGTTTTCTGCCCATGTTGCTTGTAAAACCTCACTTATTTGAGCATTAAGAGGTTGTATGACATAAATATGGTTCCTGGTTTCCTCCCTTCTTTCATGCGGTTTTGCTTTTCCCTTTCATTTTATCTTCTGAACCGCAAAGGCTGATTATGATTTTCAGAGTCAATCTAGGAACCAAAGCGGCTTTTTATTGCTTTGGCTTTTTCTCGGGTGGGTAACTCTGCTTCGTCTCCTTCATGCTTATCTAACTCTTCCATGATATCCTTATAGTTCCATGGAAATTTCAGTTTTAGTTGATAAAACAAGTCAAAACTTTCCAAACCATTGATGAGTGCTTCAGCTTTTTGTTGTTCGCTAACCTTTTCGACCTTCACTGTCGAAAGATTAAATCTCTTTAGATAGTTGGAGATTTTCTCACCCTGTATTTGGGAGAACTATCATAAATGATGCAAAGTAATCTTCATTCCTCGGCTATTGATGAAGTGTTTAGAGAATAGCCGAGAAAAATTTGATAACGAATCTATTCAAGCCAAAGGAAGGTAGCTAAACTAGGCATTTACGGCTTCCTTGAAGAAAGTACGAAAACCTTTGCACATGATTACCTCATTGGCTCCATAGATGTCCATGATAGATTCATAATTTTTCACATTTGATATCAAATTAGTAGTTCCATCGTAAGCCTCCAACTGTGCCATCTTAAATCGATCTGGTGGTGCTCCTTGAAGAATTCTCATGGTGAATGGAGAGAGTTTTATTTCTTCTTCCTTTTCTTTGACTGTGCTATCGATCTTCATATCTATTAGGTGCTCTATCATCTTGATCATGCTTCGATCATTTTTTAAGGTTGAACCCGTGGTCTTCTGAGCTAGCTTATCTTCTTTATCTAGGGTTGTCTGATTTACGAGCACGTTGAACAAGTTTTCGTTTTCTTTTTAGGGTCAGGCTTAGAATTATAGTTGAGTATGTATCGTATATCTTCTGGGACGTCTTCGGGAAGGCGCACTGAATGAAACCCGCTCTCAATCGGTTTCTTTTGATGCATTCTTCTTTTCCGAGCCCAAGTTGAGAATTTGGAAGAGATAGGTTAGTGACTATTACCTTTATAATTGTTTTCCCATTGACTTTTGTATCTCCTTCTTATAAAAATTTTGAACACAGCTAAGATTCCTGGAGGAACTTATCCTCGTTCGGCGTTTGCAACCTGATTGCAAACTTGTAGATCTCAACGCGTCGTGCTATGACTTCCTGATATAGAGGGTCCTCGTGCGCCGAGTTTTGAGTATCATCTTCCACATGATTATTGTTAGCTTGACTCCGAGCCTTTCGTGTCATCATATCAGAAGTCCTTTTCGTAGCACGCAGAACTGTTTATGTCAAAACTAGTTACAAGATTGTATAATTATGAGTGAGAGATCTAGATGATGATGATAACGAGCTCATCTACGGATGACCAAGACTAAGAAAAATAACAACTTTATGCCCTATTTGTGTTTTTGAAAATATGGGATGTGGGGTCTATCTCTTGGATCCCATCTATTTATAGGCTTTTACATGAGATGATGATAACCTTATCTCCTGGATTTACCTTAAAGAGATAAGTTTGGAGAATATCTTTTGATAAGATATTTTCCGTGATTATCATATCCCTATGACTATTTTTCCTGGATCTTCTTGTTTACTTAAGAGTGCCTATCTTTTCAATAATACTTAGAAAATAGTGAAGATAATTATTTTGTGACCATCATAACCTATTATCCATAAGTCAATCTTATAACAAGGGTTATGTTATGAACTTCACCAAAGGACAGTGTTAAGTGAGGGATCTCAAGTCAAATGAGATTAAGCTAATTGGGAGAAGACATGGCAATGCTTATATTGTGGACTTCATGGACTCTTTACCCAATGACACCACTTGGTTTTACACAAATGAAATAGAAAAGACATCGTGGCTCTGGTACAAATGAGATTAAATTTCAATATCTTTCAAAACTTGCTTCTCAGAATTTAGTTAGAGGTTTGCCAAAAGTTAAGTTTTGTAAGGACATGTCATGTGCCTTTTGCCAACATTGAAAACAAACAAAGACAAGTTTTAAAAGCATCAATACTAATCAAACAATAAGGGTGCTAGAGTTGCTGCACAAAGAACTTTTTATTCCAGTAGAGGTTAAAAGAGTAAATAGAAAGAAATACACATTAGTCATTGTAGATGATTACTACACGTGGGCATTCTTTCTATACAAGAAAAGTGACACATGTGATGTGTTAACAAGACATCTTAATTAAATTTCAATCTAAAAGGGTCTAGAAGTTGTTACAATATGAAGTGGTCATGGAATTGAGTTTGATTAGTATGGTTTTGATCAGTATTACAATGACCATGGAATTAGTCACAACTTTTCTATACCCCACATTGAAAAGGGTTACAGAAAATAAGACCCTAATAGAAACTGCTTGGATAGTACTACATGATTCTAACTTAGCTAAATGTTATTACGTCGAAGCAGTAAACACGACATGTTATGTTCAAAATAGATGCCGCTTATTCATAAGCTGTATAATAAAACTCCATATGAGCTTTATAAAGGAAAGACTCCACCTATAAGTTACCTTCATAAATCTTTAAATGTTTTATTCATATAAATGATAAAGTAAACAATGAAAAGTTTGGTTCAAAAGTTGATAATGAAATCTTTCTAGGATACTCAACTATCAGTAAGGCCTTTAGAGTGCTGAACCTCAAAACCAATATAATTGAGAAAACTATTCATGCCTCATTTGATGAGTTTGACCATGTAGTCAAGGTAGATGACACTGATGAAAATATAGTAGTGTATGTTGAGAAGAATGATGAATAGGATAAACGAGAACAACATACGAGAAAGGAAGGTACATAAGAGCCACCTGGAAAAGAGCCTAAACAAACTACAGAAGAGAAAATTCCAGTTGAGAATGATGCAAGAAAGAGAAGACAATGGACAGAAGATCATCTAGCTGAGTACATCATAGGTGATAGAAATGATCCAGTGAGGATTAGGAGGGCTACTGTAGCAGAATGCATTTCTACACTCTTTATTTCTGAAATGGAACCTAAGAAGGTTGAAGAAGCCCTTAAAGATAGCGATTAGATCAATGTCATGCAAGAGGAACTCAATCAATTTAAGAGAAATGAGGTATGACATTTAGTTCCTAGACCTAAAAATTACCTTGTTGTAGGGTGCAAATAGATATTCAGAAACAATAAGTGATGAAAATGAGACTATAATTAGGAACAAGGCTAAACTTCTTGCCAAGGGATACTCACATGAGGAGGGTATCAATTCTGATGAAACCTTTGCTCCCTGCGGTTACACTTGAAGTCATAAGAATGTTCTTAGCATATGCTACCTATATGAACTTTAAAGTATATCAAATGGATGTTAAATGTGCATTCCTAAATGAAAAATTACATAAAGAGGTATCAGAATTGATACCCTCCTCATGTGAGTATCCCTTGGCAAGAAAAATTACATAAAGAGGTATATATAGAACAACCACAACCACCTGGCTTTGAGGCTTTTATGTATCCAGAACATGTTTACTAGTTTGCCAAGGCTCTTTATGGATTAAAACAAGCTCTAAGAGATTGGTATAAAACCTTGTCAAGTTTCCTAATTGATCATGGCTTTAAGAGAGGAAAAGTAGACATAATTCTTTTCATCAAGCATCACAAGGATCATATTTTATTGGTCCAAATTTATGTTGATATCATTTTTGGGAGTACTGATGAGAAATTAAGTGATAGATTTTCTAAGCTCATGATATCTAAGATTCAGATGAGTCACATAGGTGAACTCAAGTACTTTTTAGGTCTTTACGTGCAACAATGTGATAAAGACATTTTCATAAACCAATCTAAATATCTTAGAAATATGATTAAGTAGTTTGGTTTAGAAAATGCCTCCACAATGAAGACACCAATGAGCTCAACTATCAAGATAGATAAGGATGAATGTGGCAAATCAATTGATCAAAAGTTATACAGGGGCGTCATTGGATCATTATTGTATCTTACTACAAGTAGACGTGATATCATGTATTATATATGTATATGTGCTACGTACCAATCAAGCCCCAAGGAATCATATATTACTACAGTCAAGAGGATCTTGAGATATCTCAAAACGACACCTGACTTAGAATTGTGGTATCTAAACGAATCTAGGCTAGAACTAATAGGTTTCTCAGAAGATGACTTTGCATGATACAGAATCGATAGGAAAAGTGCAAGTGAATCATGTCAATATCTTGGTTCAAGATTAGTATCATGGTTCATCAAGAAACAGTCAAGTGTGTCAACCTCTACTGTAGAATAGAATGCGTTGTTGTAGCAAGCTGTATTATACAGATCCTTTGGATGAAGTCTTAACTTCTTGACTATGGGCTAAGTATCCTTAAAATTCATATCTATTGTGATTACACCACAATAGATATGATTACACCATAATTCATAATTGTCATGTCTGAAAACCTGTGTTCCATTCTTAGACAAAGCACATAGATATTTGATATCACTTTATTAGAGATCATGTGAAGAAAGGTAATATGAAATTGGAATTCATACATACTGAAAGTCAAATAACATATATTTTCACAAAACCCTTAGAAGGATATAAGTTTATTTATTTTATAGGAGAACTAGATATGTTAGATTTAAATGAGTAAGACTTTAGTCCCTTAAAATGAATATTTCTATAAACAGAGTGTCAGACTACTTCAGTAAGGTTCACACCTTACTACAGCAATGCATGAGAATTACCTTATTACAGCAAAGTTTATCCTTACTATAGTAAAATACGTTGCATTAACTCTGAACAATCACATTATTACTGTGTTGTTTCCCAAAAAGTAGCTTGTGCCCACATACACATTCCACCTCTTCATCATCTAATTGAAAAGGTTCCTGTTTTACTGTAAATAAGGGCCCATGTCAAGCATTTTATCCTTTACACTTACTCTACTATGATAGATTTATCTCTCCAAAAATTCATAAACACTCAAAATTTTAAATCCCTTTTTCAACTTCTAATATCTTCCAATGGCACCCAAATTGACTAAATCGAAGAGCAAGACTACATTTTAATCTTCTGAAAACAAATTCCAAAAAGGATTTGTGCTTGATTTTGAATCTCTCAACATGGCTGGTGACAACATAAAGGAAGTCATCAATCTGTTTTCATTTACAGGATTGGAGTTTATCCTCGGGCACAAGGGTTAATCTTTGTGGGGACAACACAACAATTCCAAGACAGTGTAAGGACAGATAAAAATGATATCGCAGAGGATGATAATGTGATTAAGATTTCTATTAATGTTGGGGATAGGGACCTAACCATAGACGCATAAACCAAAGAACAGGCTCTTGAGCTCTCCAAGGAAGAGGATACTGACGTTGATCAGGAAACCATTTGTAATATCTCGATTTTCCATAACGCATTAATATATGTTAATAATACAAATGACTTCACCGGCGCTGAGTCTAAACATCCCACTTATGCTAAAATTACTTAATCGATTTAGATATAGAAATAAATGAAATTCACACAGATATAAACCAATAATGTTATCCAATACAGCGAAAACTCATCAATTATTACATATTTTACTTAGTCCATAAATCACAATACAGTAATTGCAAATAAGCACCATGTCCTACATCACACATGCCGGTCGTCTCTAGCTCCTAAAATATAAAGACGAGAAAAACACAAAAAAATAATAACCGTAAGCCATATGAGCTCAATAACGTATCGGTTCCCTTATCAGGGATTACACGAGAGAAAAATATAAGAAAAGAAAAATGACCACTTGGGTCCCATTTTCCAGCACTCTGGATAGTATTATTAAACCAATCCGATATTCACAATTATCATCTCAAAAACATAGTGAAAACAGACAATGGATATCCTCAGAATTATAATTGTACCATTGACAAGACTTATTCAATTTCAACTTATCAAGTTTTATTCAACTTTAACAAAAGAGACATTCGCGAAAGGAATCAGCCAAATCGAAACCCAGGGTCTCTTGTAGTGAGTTTTCTTCATACCAAAATGACCTCATAAGGTCGATGAAAGAAATGCACTATCAAGTCGTTGTATAACACACACCAAAGAAACAAAATTTTTTGCATTTTATACCACGGAGTTATCCCATCAATTATGGATTTATAGCTCTTTTACTCCCTCATCCTCTTTATACCAACAAACAAAGCATAATACAAACACACACATCATCTTATCACGGCACACAGTAAGTCATATGATAAGGGACGTCGGAACACATTTTTTGTCACAATTAATGACTACAACCAAAGATTTCGACACATAATATTATATTCACAGTATAATAATATACATCGACACACGCAATAAGTCTAAACGTTATCTTCTTAGTACCATTTTTTTATTTATGTGTCAACAAGAAGTATCTCCGGCTCCTATAACATATTATGATTCACATATTAATACATTCCCTTGTGAATATTAGTTCACATTATAAAGTTAAAAATATTTATTCGTACTTCATGAAAAATAGTCCTATTAATATTATGAGGTAATGCTGAGCTTTGCACAAGCCTTTGATACTTATTTTTATTGTCCATGATGTTGATTTTATATATTGAATATCATTAGATGTCATGCGAGAAGTTACTACAGCAAAATTAATATAGTTATCTAGTATGATCACATTAGGAACAATTAATCAATCTTAATGATCTCTGTAGTGAACCCAAGATGGTTAATTCTAATGTGAATTTAATCAATATTTATTATTTTTTATAACGATATTTTAATCATGAAAGCATTAGAGAACGTTATAAAAATACATGCCATAAATAACATATGGGGAATTATTTTCAGATAATCTCATATATAATTAAATATGATTTTTACTTGAAAACATGAAACGTCATGGTAGTCATTTGCTATACAAGGAATTAATATAATTAATTTCATGTTATATGTTTGAAAATCTTGAATTAAAAAATAATAAATATTCGCATACATGAGGTCTTAATCCCCCATTTGCAAGAACTTGATAGGAGCAATTCAACAAATATATGGCTGAAAAATAATGACATGAATATCAAAATTTTTAACGTGGAAAACCCCTCAAAATCAAGGGTAAAAATCACGGATCGTCAAGACCAATGAACCACCTCCACTATGATCAAATTAGAGTATAAAATATGCACAATCATATGCACACAAACGTGCAAATACAAAAATAAGGAGATAAACAATCTCAAAAATCTGAGGCACTGTCGAGACAATAACTCACACCTCAGACCTCTTGTTACCGATCTAACCGTTCAGAATGAAGAATTAGATTTCCAGAATCTGCTGACAAACTTTCAGCCCGATCCAACGGTAAAAGAATCCACAAACACGATTTTACGGTCGCAGTTTTTTTTGTGTATGAGAAGGGAAATTCCCTTCGTATTCTACCTTGTATAATTCTATGACTGGTTACGTATTTTGATTTTATACTGTCTGATTTCCTTCTTGCAGAGGTAACCGCCTCCCTTCTTTGGGCTTCAAGCTTTTGTGCCTTGAACTTCCTCCACATGGGAAGTGAGTCCAACAAGCCCAACACGCACTTATGAGAGTGGTTGAACTGTCTCATGACACAATGTTCAGTAAACTTAGATTAGATCATGATCTTTGTTTGAAGGTATAAAAGATTAATGGTGCAGAAGTTCCAAGGCCCGAGGCCCACCTGATTCCTTATGTGTCTTTTCTTCTTTGAAATGTGGTTTGTCTGAGATACATATCTTGAAAATTGCACTTTTGGATAGCTTAGCTTGGGTAGACATTCATTCTTTATCAGTAAGGAGTTTTATAAGTTAACTGCATAAAACGAATTCTCTGTGAGTTTATCTTTCACAGGATCTTTATTAGGCTGACCTTGACGAATTGATACTTGGTATGTTCTGCCTCTTCTTATTGTTCATCTTTGAGTGTCCTTTTGCGATTCTGTAATTATTTGTCCTCGCTTGAGTTTAGCATAGCCACAGAGAGGATTATAATGTTGTATATACCTGTATATACAACATTTGTTTACCTAGCAAAAAGCTACTGTATTTGTTTGATTTTCTTATCGACTCCCGATGCAGATCACGGTCCTTCTTCCCGTGTCTTTTCTCTGCGACTCAGAAACTCTTCTGGATGTTATGGTACTAGGTAGTATAATGAGATAGTGTAGAAGTTTGGGCTTTTTCCTTTATCATCTGATATGGCATTGTTCTGCTCAGTGTATTTGTTTTCCTAAATGATCACACCTACTGTACATGTGTTCTGTTAGTTGAAAAAAAAAAAAAATGTGCTCCTTCGGTGACACTCCCCTGCTTTTATTCTTTCCAAGATTTTTTTTATTATTATTATTCTAGCGTATTGGTTCCATTATTTTTCTTTGGGTCATGTAACGGATGGGTTTGTTTGGGATTATGTAAAGTGATTATGTTTTGCTGGGGCTAGAAGAAATTGATGCGAGGCAATTGTATCTTACAAGGGATAATTTTTGTATTCCTCTTTCTCTATTGTGTTGAATATTGATGTGTTAAATTTGGGAATGATTGGGCTACGATCTGATATGATATTTCCTCTACTTCGACAACAAATCAATTGGACAAAGAGGACAATAGATATCAAGTATCAACCGATGTGACAAAAGATTGTTCGAAGGTATCGGCAAGGTTCTAAAAAGTGGACGATCTGATGGAAAGAAACTTTGCTTTCAGCTTGGATAGATTTATTTGCGTTGGTAATGTATACAAGGTATTCGAAACCTTATAATATATGGTTATGTTGTATCTATAATCTTGATTGTGCTAACTGCTAACTACAATATTTTGGGAGTTCACTCGAAACAATCACATATATTTATGTCGTGCTTTGCAAAAGTCGGGTTAACTGATAGAAATCATCATAACAGTTTCTAAAAAAAAAAAAAAATCTCTCTTCATGAAGCTATCATTATAGTCTATTTGATCAAAATAAACAAACATCCGCACAGCGCGTGGATATACAAGCTAGTTATTATATAATCCACAAACTTTCATCAACTTTGAAGTCATTCGCAAACCCAAGGATAAAAAAAATTCAACATTTAGAGGCAGAATTCACTCGATGATATTTCATTCAATGCACAACTATGTAAAAACCTCATGACTTTTACGCACGGCATGATCTTGCTTGCATTCTTTCAGCAAATCCATGTACTTCTGACACTTGTTGATATCGCTTGAATGGATGCTTAGACACTATAATTTAAAAGAAAGAAACCGATAAAAAAAAATATGACAAACATCATACTCCAATGAACAAAGAAATTGATAATAATCGACTTCATGCTATGGTTTCACGATGAGTTGTAGAGTCTTAAAGCTGAAGCATCAGTTAATTTTGTGCGAGCAGTTTCCCGTCCGTTTATTTCCATACTCTCCCATGCAGAAGCAAGTACAAAACCCACTTTAGCTATAGAATTATTTAAAAAAAAAAATCAAATTTCTCACAAAACATAGAAAAAAAAAATACAAGACTGGGACGTAACGAAACTTACTCGGCATTATCATATCCTTTAGGGTAAGACTAAAAATTTTGAATGAAGGAGGACGAAAAATCGGATTAAGCTGATTAGCTGTAAGAAAAATAAAACAACAATCAACCACTAATAAGGTGATCAGATCCAAACAACTCACACATAAAAAGACAAATTAGTGATAAACGTAAACACAGATAAATTTCTTTTGAAGAATTTGAAGTCATTTTTAAGCAGAGATAAATAGGGAATCCCGAAGACCTAGGCAGATGCAAACAAGTGCATTAGAGGAATTTCATTCCAACAAATGTAGTTTTTTTTTTTTTTTTGTACAAATTTATGTATATGGACATATGCTCTTTACTTAGTGAATTAAACAGGAAAACCAAGACCTAGATAAAACATTATGGCAATAAAATTGTCCTCATACAAATGCACAAAAGTTGACCATCTCGCTGGCCTTTTCTCAACTAAAATTTTATTCCTACTAAAATTCTAAAATCGTTTTTCTGTTTTTGGAATAAAGCTTTAAAGGACATCTAGCTAGTTAGCGAGCCTCTATATTTGAGTGCACCAACCACAAATCACATATCACAGGTGCGCAAAATCCAGAATTAAATAGCAAGAAACGTCATACTTTGAAATCAAATGTAAAGCCAAAATTACTCTTGAAAATTCCATAAAAATGACTACTAGTGAAACGTTCATAAAAAAAGTGCAATTGATGATTGAAAATCTCGTTCTTTCAAATCCAACTCCAAACCCTAATCGCTTTAATCACTACAAACCAAAACAAATTTCTTCAAAACAAAAAAAGAAAAGAAAAAAACAAATCGAATCTACAACTAATACGACGGTGTGAGTGAAAGAGAAACGCAAAAACATAGTCATCGATTTTACGTGTGAAAGGAAAATGAGAAAACCTACCTACAGATCGCCAGGCCAAGACGCCGACTACTTATGGAGATGTTACGATGTTCAAGGGCACACCGATGATTTTTTTGTATGTGATCAAACCATCAATCCCAAGATCATCCCACCGGCGGTGTCTCTCAAATACATCGATTCATACCTCCCTCTTTCGATCAAGTACTTATTTCCCATTGCTTGTGTCGGTATATTTGTGTTTAGTGTTTTGAGTTTCATCTCGAGAAAAATTAGACTTAAACCCTTGGAATTATTCCACTTTTGTAGATCGACATCTTTAATGAACCTCTAAATTATTTTTTCCCTTCACTCTGTTAATCAAGCAAATAAAAAGTCCCAATTGCCCTAAAATATATGCTACTGCATCACCCCGCAATTGGCGTCACTCCTCCTCTTCCTCTTTCCCCACCCTTATCGGCAACTATATCCACCCTTTTCGTAGGAGAAACATCATCGTCGCCACCTCAGGTACACTGTAATCGTTGAGGCCCTTTGCGGAACATTTTGAAGTCGACATCCTCGAGCTGCTGTTGTTGTTAGCGCGCCTCAATACTGGCACATCCTCTATCATCTTTCTCCATTAGAACACAGAGCACAAGCAACAAAAACTCCCAATTAATCAAAGTTATACTCTTACCATATCCGTCTCTGTCACCTTCGTTTTCTCCATATTTCATCTCATCTTTGTTAGTCGATAATCGTGACTTTGGAAAGCACAGGAGATCAAAGCAAAGAAAAAAAGTAAAAGCACATCTGCACAATGTTTGGTATATTAGGCGTCGAAAAGGAAGAATGGTTTGCCAATGATTGTCCTGGTAGACATTACACCGCCTTCAACCTGCTATAAATAATTTGTTAGATTGATTGTAAAAAATAGCTCAGGGCTAGATCTTGTAAGCTCACGGGTAGAGCTCAATCAATAAAAGAAACAATCAGAAAATGGAAGATCTTCCAACAAATCTTCCTGGCTCATCAGCATCACTATCACGATCCTAAAATCAACATTTGGTATCAGAGTAAGGGGTGGTGTGTGCAGAGCCGGTCAAAAGGCAGCCAAGGAGACCCTCGATAGGCACACACCGAAGCTGCCAGGATCTCCACCGTAATTGCAACCTTCTCACACCACAACCAACTCCGCCCCGATCTATCCAGATCCGTCTAGATCCACCACTCTCAAGCGCCTATACGTGGCCACGATGACGGCCAACCCGACGGTCCCGAACCCGTCACCACAAACGAGTCTCAACTCCCTCAACATCTTGAACCATTTCGCAAGGGCCTCCAAATCGTGATCCCTGACCGAGGAGGAGAAGAGGAGATCTGTGGAGATAGGTAGAAGGCAAAGGCGAAGGCGGAAAGTAGAGGAAGGAGACAGAATATTTCTAAGAAAGGAAAGAGAGAGAGGGCGTGGGAGGAAAAAAAGGAATAAAGGGAGAGTTAGTGTGTTCTGTCGCGTGAAAAAAAGGGAGGAAAAAGAGGGGAAGAAGCATACGGTACGGAGAACCAAGAAAAGGGGATTTTCTGGTTTAACAAAAACAAAAGGGAGAAGGAGAAAAGCAGATTCCTTTTTTTTTTTTTTTGAGTGCGGCTTACGAAAAGAAAAGGATATTTTTTTTGTATAAATTAAACAAAAAAAATCCGACAATGTCAATTATTCCCCAACAAACGTCAAAGGAAAGCGGCGAAGTGCCGTTCAATTTTTCGATTCTAAACTCTTTAAACCATACGATATGACAATAAAATTGGAGGTAATCCTGGATGCCCAGGAAGTTTGGGAGGCAGTCGAACCAACGGAGGAAGATGAGGTTAATCCGAGAAAGGATAAGAAAACGCGTGCCTATATCCTACAGTCAACCCCTGAAGATGTTCTTCTTCAGATTGCGAACAGGAAGAAGACGAAAGAAATTTGGGAAAGTTTGAAGACGAGATACCTAGGTGCTGATCGGGTGAAGAATGCACAGTTGTAGACATTGAAAAGTGAATTTGATGCTCTATACATGAGAGAACAGGAGTCTATTGACGAGTTCGTCGGAAAACGCAATAGCATGTCGAGTAGATTTTCCAGTCTTTGTGTAGATCTTGGCTATGCCGCACTAGTCAAGAAAATACTCGACTGTGTGCTAAATAGATACTTCACAGTCTTTGCTGGGATCAAACAATTTTTCGATCTTGAGACGATGTCATTCGAGAAGGCCATAGGATGATTGAAGGCATTCGAGAAAAGAGCTTGACTCTTCGAGAACACCCGTAGTGGTGAGAGTCAACTCATGTTCACTCATAGCGAGCGGTAGGCACCCCAAAAGAACCGCACTGGAGAAGCTTCGTCATCTGGTCAGGAACACGGATCAGCACCTTAGATCGAGATAAAAACCAGTGGCAAGGACGAGATCGCAGAAGTAGCGGTCGAGGCAATAATTATGCAGTGTGTCAGAAAGGTGAGGGAGGCACCAGTAGTAGTAGCCGTGACAAGAGCCACATCAAGTGTTTCAATTGTAGGAAGATGAGACACTATGCTTCAGAGTGTAGTAGCAAGCGGTGGAACGACGAGAGACAACACACATGCGTTGCCCCCGATGAGCCATCATTATTGTTTTCCGTGTTTCAGAAGGAGATACGAGATAAGCAGCAAAATGCCCTACAGCCCAGAGAAGGAAGGGTGCTACAAGTCTTTCACCATGGCAAGGAGGAGACATGAACTAAGGATATCTGGTACCTAGATAACGGTGCTAGGAATCATATGACGGGATGGCTAGAAATGTTCCAAGAACTTGATGAAAGGTGTGGTAGTGTCTGCATCACTCGTGGCAGGCGTAACAGAACCAAAGTCAACCGCTGGTACAAGTTGTTTGCCACCTACAGCAGGAGAGGCAAGTCCATCTACCTCGACTTTGCACATATCATTACAAGTTTCGGGTTGCCCCGACACCAACAGTAGTGAAGTTCGATGACGACGATGGCGAGATTGTCGACGAGCAAGGATGCATAGAGGCAATGATAAATGACTCATTGAATCTAGCACTATCCTCGATCCACAAGATAATATGGATTTGGAACGCAAGAAGTCTGGTGCCCTCGAAAGGAGAAATGGGTCAATGCTAAAGATGACATCTCCTGTAATGGGGATGAGGTTAAAAACCTCATTGGACACAAAGGATCCGGCATGGAAGAAGAAGCAGATGACATCTATGCCAGGACCGCAGAAGAGAGTGAGATGCTGAAAGGTATGCTGAAAGGTAGGAAAAGAGCGGGAAGCTCTACTAATCAATCTTTAAACAAAAGTGAAGAGTTTGGAAAAGAAACTCACGAGAACACATAAGCGGAAAAGACCATCGCATTGTTATTATGCGAGAACAAGTTTATGGCAGCAATTGCAGCCGCATGCCAAGCTCTTTTGTTAAAGAATATGCGATTGGGCATCGTGATCTTGAGCCATGTCAGGATTAGGGGAGCATGTTAGCCAATAATTCTGACTTTGGAAAGCAAAAGAAATCAAAGCAAAGGAAAACACGTATGAGGAAAAGTAAAAGCACAACTACACAATGCTTGGTATATTAGCCGCCGAAGAGAAAGAATGGTTTGCCTAGGATTGTCCTGTTAGGCATTACACCGCCTTCAACCTGCTATAAATAATTTGTTAGATTGATTGTAGAAAATAGCTTAGGGGCAGAGCTTGTAAGCTCAAGGGTAGAGCTCAATCAATCAATAAAAGAAACAATCAGAAAATGGGAAATGTTTCCATAAATCTTCTTGGCAGTACCACCATCAGGATCCTAAAACCAACAGTCTAATATTAGGTGGCTTTTGACCTATATTAGGTTTCTTTTGACCTACATAAGGTTCCATTTGACCTATATTAGGTGGATTTTGACCTAGATTAGGTGGCTTTTGACCTATATCTTTATCATGAAATGTTGGTGAGAAGAGGTAGGATTCGCCCATCGTAGAGGTAGAATCAATGAGATCCAACCAGATCTGGTAGAGATCTAGGAAGGAGACTATCTGACGAGCTTGGCATTGCTGATTTTTTTGAGATCGGGGGCACCTTTCGCAGTGAAGGCCTCGTCAGAGGAGGCGAAGACTGCTATGTGGTTGGTGTCGCCTAGCGAGTTGGCCAAGCACGCCATGTCCGAGGGCACCAAGGCCGTGACTGAGGGAAAAGAAGTAGAAGGGGAGTGAGGCGAGACAGCGTGAAGAGGAAGAACACATGGTGTGAAGAGGAAGAAAACATGGTGTGAGTTTATTGTGAGCAGATAAGGGAGAAAAACAAAGCGAGCTTGGAAAGGTAAAAGGGGAAAGTAGAAAGGGAGGGGAGAAAACAAAGGAACGAGGAGGAAACAGAGAAAAGGAAAATAATTTTTTAAAAGAAAAAAGGAAAGATTTTTTTAAAAAATCCCAAGAATATCTATTATTCCTTAGCAGACGTCAAATGAGAGCGGTGGAGTGTCATTTCATTGCCCGATGTTGAACGTTTCCAACTACACAGTATGTGCAATAAAGATGTTCATGAAGTTTGGGAGCTGAACGAACCTGTGGAGGGAGAACAGGTTGATCCAAGAAAGGATAAGAAGGCACGTGCTTACATCCTCCAATCTATTGCGAAGAAGAAGACGACAAAAAAAATTTAGGAGAGCCTGAAGACAAGGTACCTGGGTGCTAATCGTGCAAAGAAGGCACGTTTGCAAACATTGAAAAGTGAGTTTGATGATCTGCGGATGAAGGAACATGAGTCGATTGATGAGTTCACTCGAGAACTTAGTGACATGTCCAGCAGATTTTCTAGCCTTGGGACAGATCTTGACGATGCCGCATTAGTCAAGAAACTACTTGGCTGTGTGCCAGATAGCTACTTCACAGTCTTTCTTGGGATCAAAGAATTTTTTGATATTGAGACGATGCCATTCGTGGAAGCCACATGACGATTGAAGGCATTCGAGGAGAGAGCTCATCTCCACGACAACACCGGTGATGGGCTCATGTTCACTCAAACTGAGCGGCAAGCACCCCAGAGGAACAATCCTGGGGAAACTTTATCGTCTGGTCAGGAACGTAAATCCGGCACCTTAAACTGAGGTAAAAGCCAATGACATGGACGAGGTGGCGAAAGGGGCGGCTGAGGTGACAATTATGCAGAGTGCTAGGAAGGTATGGGATGCACTGGCAGCAACAACCATAACAAAAGGGCATTAAGTGTTTCAATTACGGAAGTATGGGACACTATGCTTCTGACGATCATCATTATTATTTTCCATGTCTCAGGAAAAGACACCAACTAAGTAATGAGACGTCATACATCCCAAAGAAGAAAGGGTGTTGTAGGCGTTTCATCAGGGCAAGGAGAAGACAGCTAGTAAAAGACATACATCTCAAAGAAGAAAGGGTGTTGTAGGCGTTTCATCAGGGCAAGGAGAAGACAGCTAGTAAGGATATCTGGTACCTAGACAACGATGCCAGCAATCATATGACTGGATAACGAGAAATGTTCCAAGAGCTAGATGAAAACTTCACCGGGAAGATGATATTTGACGATGGCTCGATCATTCAGGTCATGGGCAAAGGAATGGTCATGTTTCAGTACAACAATTGTGACCAGTATATTCTCCGTGAGGCATACTACATTCTAAAACTATGCACTAATATCATAAGCCTTGGACAAATGACAAAGAATGGGATCAATGTGAACATGGTAGGAGCCATGTAGGTGTATGAAAATGGCAAGTTGTTGATGTTCATGAACCACACATCAAATCGCCTAAACAAGATCATTTTGGAGTTAGCCAAAGCGGTCTGTCTCCTAGGAAGTCTCGACGATCCGGATGGTTATGGCATGCTAGACTCGGTCATGTCAATTTCCATACATTAAAGCTCATGGGGGGAGAAGAAGATGACATTTGGAGTTCCAAAGTTATCATATCCGAACAAGCTCTGTTAGGCTTCTTTAACAGGCTCCCATTCCCGGACCAGACCACCTATAGAGCGAAGAAGCCGCTTGAGCTATTGCATGCCAATCTTTGTAGCCCGATCACATCATGCACACTTGATAGTAACTCGTATTTCCTCCTCATTTTCGATGACTATAACTGTTGGATATGGGTCTTTGCCCTCAAAACAAAAGACGAAACATGCTTTGTGTTTCAGAAGTTCATCTTTGTCTTGATTCGAGCCTCTTGTGAGTCGTAATCCTTGACTTTGAAACCAAAGAAGATCATGCAATGAAAGTAACAAAGATCACGTATGTGGAAAAGTAAATCTGACCAGGAATAGTGACTTGTTTTGTTAGGCGTCGGAAAAAAGAGAGCATGCCTAGATTGTCCTGTTAGGTTGATGCACCGCCTCTCTCCATCAATAAATAGGATCTTGTAGATTGATTGAAAAACTAAGCTCACGACAGAGCTAGCATAAAAGAAAAAAGGAAAATGGGAAATTTTCCATCAAATCCTTTTGCCTCTCCATGCACCACCATCATAATCTTAGACAACATTTGGTATTAGAGCCCGTGAACAAGATCTGGCCACCACGAGACCCTATGACCTGGTCTCAAGCCACCGCTGAAGCCACCCAGGGCAGCCCTGACGTTAACGAGATCGTTCAATCAATGTGTGCCAGGTAGATACTTCACAGTAATTGCTAAGATCGAACCATTTTTTGATATTGAGATGATGCCGTTCGAGGAGGCCATAGGGCGATTGAAGGCATACGAGAAGAGAGCTCGACTCTACGAGAACACTAGTAGTGGTAACAGTGAGCTCATGTTCACTCATATCGAGCGACAGGAACACCAGAGAAACAACACTGGAAAAGCTTTGTCATCTGGTCTAGGACGTGAATCCGGCATCTCAAACCAAGGTAAAGGCGAGTGGCATGAAGGAAGACATACCAAGACACCATACAGCCCAGAGAAGAAAGGGTGTTACAAGTGTTTCACCGTGGCGAGGAGAAGACAACTAATATGAATATCTTGTACTTAGAAAACAATGCCAGTAATTATATGATGGGTCATCGAGAAATGTTCCAAAAGTTAGACGAGAACATCACTGAGAATGTGAGGCTTGATGATGGCTCGGGTGTTTAGGTCATGGCCAAAGGGACAGTCGTGTTCCAATGCAAGAATGAAGACCAGTATACCCTCCATGAGGTATACTACATTCCAAACTTATGCACGAACATCATAAACCTTGGACAAATGACAGAAAATGGGATCAAGTTGAACATGGTGGGAGAAGCCATGAAGGTATATGGCAACGGCAAGTTGTTGATGTTCGTGAAGCGCACATCTAATCGCTTGTACAAGATCAGTTTGGAGTTAGCCAAACCAGTTTGTCTCTTAGTGAGTTTCAAAGAACCGAACATAATGGCAGTGTCTGAGATAGGCGTAGCAAAACCAGAGTCAACCGTTGGTGGAGGTCATTCGTCACCTACGGTATGAGAGAAAAGTCCATCTATCCCGAGTAGATGGATCTGGCATAAGCGATCTGGTGTAGGAGATAAAGTAAATGGAATCCATGCCAGGGCGACAGGAGAGTGTAAGACGGAGAAAGGTATGCTAGAAAAACTCATAAAGATGGGAAAATAGCAGAAAGTTCTAATAACCAATCTTCAAACAAGAGTGAAGAATCTGGAAAAAAAGTTTGTGAGAACACAGAAGTAGAAGATCGTCGTATTATCATCATGCGAGGGCTACGCCAAGAAAGTTCGGCGATCCATCAAACACCTTGATGGTGTTGAGAGTGTGACAACAAACATAGCAAGAAATAAAGTGGGCGACATCGGCCCAACTCAGGTCAAAGAAAAGGTCAAGGAGAAGATCAAGAGGAAGATCGGATTGGTGTCTGCTCCATCTAAGATGAATGGCGCTGACGACGATGAGAAGAAATCCAAAGGCAAATCGGAGAAGAAGCCCGATGAGGAAAAGAGCCTCGTGATCTAGAGTCATGTCAAGATTAGGGGGAGTATGTAAGCCGTAATTCTTGACTTTGAAACAAAAGAAGATCACACAATGAAAGTAAAGAAGATCATGCATGTGGAAAAGTAAATTTGACCCGAAAGAGTGACTTATTTTGTTAGGCGCCAGGAAAAAGAGAGCACACCTAGATTATCTTGTTAGGCTGATGCACCACCTCTCTCTTCCTATAAATAAGATCTTATTGATTGATTGGAAAACGGGAAATTTCCCACCAAATCCTTTTCCCTCTCCATGCAACACCATCATTGGCTTTATTCAATTGATGAACCCACCGAATGTATTGACTGAATTTAAAACAATCAATGTAACAAAAACCCTAAATTAACCATTACTGTCAGTTTCGATTATCATCTTCATCTTGTTTCAATGGATTAACAAAAATGTATTGATTGAAATAGAAAACATTCTAAATCTTTCTCTTTATTCGAGCCTCTTGGTGGCATGTTGACTAGGGTGTTGACGATGGCTGTTAGTGGCAAACTAGAAGAGAGGGAGGGATAGGATAAGCCAAAGGGAATAGGCATTAAATTTTACAGATTACAAAAAGCATGGTTTAGGACGACTTGGGTTTGTAGTTCCGTTAAAATAAACGATTTTCTTAACTTTTGCACTTTCCACCCTAAATGGAAGGGGGGTGGGGGAGGTGCATATCTATTAAGTTTAAGGTGTTGATATTAAAGTTAAGTTGAGGGAATTTAAGTGTTATTTTCTCTTTATTTTGAGACAAAAGGTCTCTTTGCAAAAATAGTATTTACTTTATCCCATAAAACATGTCAGGATTATATATTGAAACAAATAGATATAAATCATGAGATGCATAAATTTTAGTGTATTTATCTAAAATCAATTGTTGAAATTAAAAGGTGATTATGGATGTGTTTAGGGATATGGATCAACTTGATGATTGTGAACATCTAAATTATTGGATTTTCATCCCAAGATACATCTTTTTTATCATATTTTAATCTTTATCGTTGATTTTAATTAGATACACCTAAGTCTATATATATCATGACAAATATTCATCAAGCCCTTATTATATATGTGGACTGTTTTAAAATACGTGTTCTGTTTTTTGTTTTGAAAAGTTTTTTATTTAAAACATATAAAATCAATCACTCATTTATAGTATATTTATTAATAGTATACCCCACTATCACTATATAAATATATATTGAAAAATATGTGCTTTTTTAAAAATCAATCAGTACATTGTCATGAATCAACCTCTACACATCCATATGTTTTTTTTAATCAAAATTCATAAAAAATTAATATATATATATATTACTATGTTGATCATCGGAGGGGTAACTGGATGAGTTTATCAGCAGACGTCGAGTTGTGTGGCTAGGCTCATTATCAATCACATGAGAAGGCCCAAACTTTGTTCCATTCATGTTCTGTCTTGTCTTGTTGGGCCTTGAATTGTAACCCTAATCTGGGCTGCCCAAAGTGAAATTATATCAAGCCCGAAATATAACATCAACATAGGCAGATTTTGCTCTTCAAACATTTCATCACTGTATGTATCATCTTACGAAGTGTTTAAACACAAGACTATTGAAAAGAAAAGAATGATTACCACCGAGTCTCAAGTCTTGAGGCAATTCTCAACTCTGTCGATAATTTGTGAAGAGATAATACTATAATTATGAAAGATGTAGATCTTATCTTATTTTAGATTGTAGATTTATTACTCTGGTCTGATGATTGCAAAAATAATCATTACTATTTAGATATTATTGTAAAAATATAGAAAATATTTAATTATAAAAGATTAAGGAGAGTGATCATACATGAATAAAGATCTCCAAAAATCATATCTTTATTCATAATTATCTCCTAAATAATCTTTCTAGGAGAATCTATTATAGGATTATCATTCTATCATGTAAACAAACTATAAACATAGACGGTCCAATACATAGACCCTTCAACTTACAAACACCGATACAATACTCAATACAAGTTTATTGTTTTTTTTTTTTTTTTGTCTTGATCATCGTCTGACGATCCCATCATCATCATTATATAGATCTTCGATTCTCGATCGTGCAATCTTATAACTGTTTTTGTGTAAATAGTTTAGCACGTCAGGTAGGGAATATTTGATACACGAAAGACCAGAGTCAAACTAACAACAATCACGAGGAAAATAAACCCCAATGATCAGGACATACAGAACCCCTCATATCGGAAAGTCGGAGCGCAACTCACACTGACACGAATTCACAATTAGATCAAAAACATTGAGCTACAAGAAATTTCTCCGTAGATCTTGAACATGTTCGAGAAATTCAAGAAGGAGATATAGAAAATTATGAAAAAAAAAATCAAGAAGGTGATTATCATTGAGCCATATTCTTCCGACATTCAACTTGATGCGGGGACAAAGACGTTTCCTAAGAATGGACCAACTACGAACAAGGTTCATTCAAAACAACCTTAGGGAGGCAACTCTGAAGACCTACGACGTAAATTCCATCAAGGTACTAAATCTGACGTTATGAAATATCTAAAAAGTCATACAGAATATTCAATAAGTCTAGATACAAGAGAGGAAGAAGACGAAGTTGACTCGATGGAAGGAGAATCGATGCCGAAAACTGACCGGGATGTGGTCAAAATGATAGAGCATTGATAGACAAAAAGATGGACAATTCGAAGAAAGAAAAGATCGAAGGAAATAAAGACCTCTCCTTTCTCGAAAAGGATACTCCGAGGGACACCATTATACTAATTAAAAGTGTTGTAACTGGAGACTTATGATGAAACCACGGATCGGAGTTCCCATGTTAAGAACAAAAAACCAATTTGGATCACGTATCGAGCGAGAAGAATTGAATAGAACTCGATAATTCGAAATCCGTGAAGAAAGGGAAAGACAAAATAATCGAACAAGAAAAAGGGGGAGGCTAGGTATAATATATACTACCTACACACCTCTTAATGCTCCAAGATACGAAGTACTACAAACAACATGGAGTGAGAACTTTCTCATAAAATCGCACGAAAAGTTGAAATTCTTATCTGGAAAGAAAGATATGACTCGATATTATGTATACCATCGAGACCATGGCCATAACACGGAAGAATGTCGACATTTAAAGGACCTAATAGAAGACTTAATTAGATGAGGTTACCTGAAGAAATTCGCCAACAATCATAGTTGGTAGAGGAAAGAACAAGGACGATTATCGAACAGAAAGAAGAACAGATCACCAACCAGGGATAGGATCCACTCACCCCAAGGAGAAGTAGATGAGCAAAAACCCACGCAAAGACCAAGGATCAACATTATCACTGGGGAAATTCGGCCGATTGAAAACCTGTCACTTTCAAAAGGGCACATCAAAATGAATAAAATCTGTTATTCCTTAAGTCTAAAAATCCTCGATACGAAACTTGAGTGCATTTGGACCCCATGATGATGAAGGTATTAACTTTCCACATGTAGATGCATTAATTGTATCACATCGAAAATTTTGATAGAGAAAAGATATTGGTTGACATCGGGTCATCGGCCGATATCATCTACTTTAATACAATCAAGAGGATAGGATTGACCGAAAAAGATTTACAACCGTGTAAGGTACCTCTAGTCTGATTCACAGGGACTTCTATACTTCCAAAGGGGCATATCATTCTTCCCTAATGGTTGGGGTTGAGAACACTAGGAAAACAAAGACACGGATGGTCGAGTTCACCATTATGGACCTCACCTCATCTTACAACAGAATCCTAGGCCGACCATCCATCATAGTCTTGAAGATGATAATCACCTTAGGCTACATGATGATCAAATTCCTAACTCCTTTTCGAGAAGGACATATCAGAGGCGACCAGAATGAATCTCTTCAATGTTACTTAGCAACTTGGAAGCAAAACCAACTTGGGCGTATCCCCAGAGAAACTATACAATTATAGTTTGATTCGAGAGAAGAAAAGAAGGGTCCAGAGCTGATGGAAGAATTACTAGATATGTCTTTACATCCAGAGGATAATTCAAAATGTGTAAAGTTGGGAGCATTACTTCAAGAACCAACTCGTACCGAGTTGATAACCTTTCTACGAAAGAACTCTAACATCTTTGCTTGGAAAACTCAGACATGCCTGGTATAGATGCCAAAATAATAGAATATCGACTCTCTGTTGATCCAGATATGAAGCCCATTAGATAAAAGAAAAGACACTTTGCTCTTTTCGAGAGCCAAGCCATAGCTAAAGAAGTAGAAAAGCTAATTACTGCTAGTTTGATTCGGGAAGTGGACTATGCAGATTGGTTAGCTAACATTATGATGGTAAAGAAAGCTAATGGGAAATGGAGAATGTATGTTACCCCGACCTCAATAAGGCTTGCCCTAAAGACTGTTACCCCTAACTCAGATTGATCAGTAAGTCAATTTAACTTCGAGACATAAGTTGTTGTCATTCATGGACGTATTCTCATGGTATAACCAAATTTTAATAGCGAAGGCGGATCAAGAAAAGACTTCTTTCATAACTGAACAAGATACCTACTATTACATTATGAGGCCTTTTGGTTTGTAAAATACTGGGGCAACCTACCAAAGGTTGGTAAATAAGATATTTCAACTAATGTTGAAGACAAAACTGAAGGTATTTATAGATGATATGCTAACCAAGGTGGTTTGAACTCAAGATCACCCGTCCGACATGGTGGAAACCTTCAGTCTGGTGAGAAAGTCTACTCATTGACATCTAACCTAGACTAAACACACTAACTATATTATAACTAATACATCTAAGTTTTGTTATATCAATTTCTATACAAATGAAGGGATTGAACATTCTTATCAATCTCCCCCTAAATTGATACTAACAAAACTCCTATGTAATACAACAAGTACACTACTTTTTCTAACTACTTAAATATATCTTTTTGAAACTAAGTTCAACTAAATTACATTGTTCATAACAGCATAATTAAAAATGAGCAATTTGAGTTTTACCTTTGATGCTCTTTGCCTCTGCTACGGTGATGTCTTCGTTCTTCTTTACTTTCTTTGCTGCGCTTTCAATGTCTGTCCTCTGAATCTCTATAGTGTCCTCTGCATTTTTTGTAAGATTTTTCCTTATGATGCATAGACCTCTTAGAAGACAGCACCTTTCCTTGCTCAAAAGAACTTTTCCTTTTTACTGTAGAAGACTTCTCCTCCTGAGTCTTAGAGGGGGTCCTCTACTACTCATCTGTAGACTTAGACCTCTGTGGCTTTGCTTCAGATAGTTTCTCCCCCTTTTTGTTACCATTTAGGATGGAGGTTAGTGCTTCAAGAGTAATGCAGACTCCTTTGAGTTCAGAGAAAATGTTACCATCTTTAGGTCTTTGATTGCAGTTAGTGTCATTTTGGTTGCTGAGGTATCACTATACATTGGATCCAGAACTATAGAGGGTATATTTGGTGCCATTTGTGCTAGCCCAAATACAGATGGTGGAGTAAATACGATGTGTTGAATGTCTCAAAATGGAGTTGCTTGTTGTTCCTCTGTTACAACTAGGTTGCAGTCGTCTGCATCATTTGTCTTGACTGCAGGGACTGTTAACTCTTCTTTATTTGTGGGGGCTTCTATGGATATGACTTCAGCTACAGGTGAGTCTTTCTCAATGTTAGGGAGTTCTTCTGTGTGTTATTAAGTGGTTTGTCCTTCTTCTGCATCATCATCATGTGCCTCTTCTGCTGCAAGAGTAATGATCAGTGGTGTTTCTGTAACAGATTCATCAGTTAAGAACTCAGCATTACCTTCTTCTATAGTTAGCGGCGCTACTGGTTCCTCCGCTATTTGTTCTTCTTAGGTGGCAGTTGGAGGGGCATCTCTTTCAGCTGCAGAAGTCTCTTCTGCAACTTCTTCTTCTGTAGGAGTTTCTTTTGCTGGCTTAGCTTCAGTAGTCTGCACTTGTACTCCTTCAGTAACCACTTGGTCAATGATGTTATCTTTATCATCATGTAGTTCTGGTTGTGGTTGATCACCTCCATCATCACCTGATGGTTGATGTTCTCCCAGATCAGGTCGAGAGAGATATTCATATACCTTTTTAGCTGGTAGCTTTGACATGTTTTACCAAGATCCTTTTTAGCTCAGCCTCGATTTCTGGTGTGTTTATAAACTCAATGTGTCTGAGGAGGGCATGTTTGAGTCTGGTGGTCTTCAAAGTGGAATCCTTATATCCAAGAGCTCCATTGATCAGAAAGTGAGGTTCCTTGGGTCTTGTTGACCTGCTGACCTCCTTCTTTTGAAGTTCAACCAATTGATGGATCTCCCTTTCTGTCATTCTAGTAATGTCGCCAATCAATGTCTGGGATTGGTCTGGATTGATCTGATATGATGTTTTAGGTCCTTGGGAAATTAACTTTGGTCATGCAAACCTTGTTATTCTTCCGGATTTGGTTGTCCTTGCATATGTTGTTGGTGTTGGTGTTGGTCTCTTGATTAGTAAGTTATGTTGTAATAAAAAATTCTGAATCAATTTGTCACTTTAGGTCTTCTTCTGCATCTTCACTTGTTTCCTTTTTGTAAGTAGTTGAGTGTCTCTGACTTTCTGCTGCAGTACAGCTGCTTCGACTGCCTTGACCGTCTACATTACTGTTTCAATGATCTGCTCAGAAGAAGGCCTTTCCTGAGCTGTGGATGTTGTTGTTGTCCATGCGGCAGTTGCAGTGGTTGGTTGGTCATCTGTAATTATTGAAGTTTCCATTCCACTGCTTAAGAATAGAACAATTGATGTTGTTGTTGTTGGCTGTGCTGCAAGAGGTCTGATAGTGAGAGTGGGTGAAGCAGAGGTAACTAAGGTTGATTCCATCTGCAGGGCTGACATCTTTGCCTCTATTTCCCTTATTTCATTGTGGGTATAGCCTTCTGCAGACTTTGTCTAAACTCAGCTCGAGATCCTTCTCTTATCTCCTAAAAGCTCACTTGGGATTCCAAGATCAAGTTCTTCAGATTTTCATCAGCTTCTGCCTTCAAGAATTGAATTGCCACATTTGCATCATGAAGAGCAGCAATTTCTGGTACTCTCGTTGGGATTCTTGAGGAAGATGCCTCAGTTATTTTCCCAGTATATACTATTACAAACTGCACAATGGTTTCTTCAGTCTATACTATTGCATACTGTGCTTCCCCCTCCTTCATGGTGATTGGTTCTGCAACAGGTTTATCTGATTCAGTTTCTTCATCGGAGGTGTGCATAATGATTCTCCTCTTTGTTACTCTTGGTATCTTTAATTTTTGTTGAGCTTGCATCTTCTCGATCTGCTTCTTTGTAGATCGTGTCTGTACTGCAGTAGTCTGCACTACTATAGTTGTCTGCTTGGCCTTCCGTCTCGTCTGTACTTCTGCAAGCTTTTGTGGATGGTCTACAGGTATCAGGGTCTGCACTTCTGTAGTCTTCTTTGTGAGTCCTATAGGTACCTTGCCTATCTTTTTTACTTTAATTTGTTTGGACTGGTTCCATAGCCTTTCTTCCTTCTCGGAAAGCTTCAATTTTTGTTTGAGAAGGATGTTGATTATCCTTCCGAATAGCGGCTGTCTAGCTTTTACTGATTTGGCAAGTTGATACATGAGTAAACTTTCCCAGTTGACTCTGGTTTTTATGAGAATTGCACACATGATCTCCTGCTGATCAGTGGTAATCTGATCCTGGCTAAATTTTTTGAAGAGGATGACATTCTTCACAATGTCACCAAATAACTTGTGCTCCTTTGATAAGAACTTCTTCATTGTTCTTATCCCTTCGTTCCATCTTTCTTGGCTGAGCATTGCTTGCCTTCCTAGTTTTACAACATCTGGTGGAATGACCCTTGAATCTCTATTTGGAAGATTGAAGTATAGTGCAAAGTCGTCAGGATTCACGTCCTCATGCAGTAGAGGTGTATGAAATTAGCAGCAGATTCTCTGTAACTTGCCCCTTTTTGATGAAGTGCAGAACTTCATCATCATATATACTACTTGTGCGTTCACATAGAGACTTGAGTCCAGCCTCTTCGATTAAGTCAACTATGTCTTTGACCTCTTCTTGCTCGTTGTGAATTGAATTGAAATCAAACACTTTGCCTCTTTGAATTTCAATCTTTCTTGTCAGACTCCTCTGAGATTTTGAGGATTTATGGTTTTTCTTTGATGAATTTTATGGTGTGTTGGTCATTTTCAAAGTAATTAGAAAGAATTGCGGTGTTTTAAAAATCGAATTTTGAAGTATTTTTCAAGAAGTTAGGGTTTCGATTTCGTGCAGTAGAGCGTTTAAGAGTTTAGAGAGAGAAAGAGAGTTTGAGAATTTGTTAGAGAAAGTAAGAGAGATTAGAGAGAAAAGTGATTTTCTAATTGAAAATCTACAGATTTTATATTCGTTTGGAAAATATGACCGTTGTCAGTGCTTTTTCTAACCGTTACGTAGTGACAGTCATCATTTGGTTGTTACGTGTTATTTTAGGAAAGTAGTTATTTAACGTTTAAAAACGAATTTAGTTTCCTAAAATGGATGCAACAGAGCAATATTGATTCTAGTCTGCACTCTATTTATTAGCTAAGTAGTAGAGCAGTGTTGCTAGTGTGCAAAAATACTAGTCTGCTTTTTACACATGCAGTAGAGCATTAAAACATTTTTCCCAGTTTTACTGTTTTAAATCAAGTATACCCAATTCTTCACGAAATTGAATAAATTTGTTTTCATCAAGAGGTTTTGTAAAAATGTTTGCAACTTGTTTTTCTGTTGAAATGTATTATAATTTAATATGACCTTTATGCACATGATCTCTGATAAAATGATATCTAACATCAATGTGCTTGGTTCTTGAATGAAAAACTGGATTTTCTGAAATAGCCATTGCAGACGTGTTGTCACAAAATATAAACGTTTTAGAAAGTATTATACTATAGTCTGTAAGTTGTGACCTCATCCATAGTATTTGTACAACACAGCTTTCAGTAGCAATGTATTCGGCTTCTGCAGTAGAGGTAGACACAGTAGTCTGCTTCTTGCTGAACCATGATATTAATCTTGCTCCAATGAATTGACATGATCTAGTTGTGCTTTTCCTGTCAACTATACATCCTGCAAAATCTGCATCTAAAAACCCATCAGTGTAAAATCCGATTCCTAAGATTCCATACACTAAGATTTGGAGTTTATTTGAGATATCTTAGGATTCTCTTTACTGTAGTGTAATGGGATTCCTTGGGATCAGATTGATATCTTGCACAGACACAGACTGCATATTGAATGTCTCGTCTTCTTGGAGTAGGATATAATAACTATCCTATTATTCCTCTATACATTGTTTGATTTATGTTCTTTCCAAGTTCATCTTTATCTATTTTAATTGATATGCTCATAGGGGTTTTCATATGACTAGCTCTATCTAATCCATAATTTTAATTGTGTCTTTTAAGTACTTGGATTGATTTAAGAAGATTCCACTTTTTAGTTGTTGTACTTACAGTCCTATATAAATATTTTAGTTCCCCCATTAAGCTCATTTGAAATTTGGATTTCATTAGTTCTGTAAATCTTTCATAAAGCTTATCATTAGTGTAACCAAATATAATATCATCAACATAGATTTGCACTAACAATATATGTTCCTTTAAGAACAGAGTTGTATCCACCTTACCTCTTTCAAATTTATTCTCACAGAGAAAAGTTGAGAGAGTTTCATACCATGCCCTAGGTGCTTGTTTTAGTCCATATAATGCCTTATCTAACCTAAATACATGCTCTGGATATTCATAGTCAAGGAGGTTGTTCAACATAAACTTCCTCTTGTAGCTTTCCATTTAGGAATGCACTTTTTACATTCATTTGATAGACTTTAAATCCTTGATATGCTGTATAGTCAAGGAACATTCTTATGGCTTCTAATCTTGCTACAGGTGCAAAGGTTTCATCAAAATTAATTCCTTCCTCTTGTGAGTATCCCTTAGCAACTAGTCTAGCCTTTTTTATGACAACTGTTCCATTTTCATCATATTTGTTTCTAAACACCCATTTGCATCCTACAACTGGATAGTTTTTGGGTCTTGGCATGAGATACCATACTTCATTTCTTTCGAACTCATTTAGTTCTTCTTGCATAGCTTCTACCCAGTTTTGATCATTTAGAGCTTCATTTATTACCTTTGGTTCTATTTCAGATACGAAATAGGCAGACAGACATTCAGTATTTATTGCCCTTCTAGTCTACACAGATGCATTCTTATCTCCTATTATGTCATCTTGTGTATGTGCCTTAATCCATCTTCCTTTGTCTTGTTCATTAGATTTCAATTGTTGTTGAGGTTGTTCTTCTGTCTCTGCTGCAGTGTCATTATGTGCAGATGACTCTTCCTTGTCTGTAGTATTAATGACCTCTTCTGTAGTCTGTTCATCGCATGCACATTCCTTATCAAATACATTTGCATCCCTTATGAATGTTTCTTTTTTATCAAATGATACATGAACTGACTCCTCAACAGTCTGTGTCCTTTTATTATATACTCTAAATGCTTTGCTGTTTGTTGAGTATCATAAGAAGGTTGCCTCATCTGCCTTAGGATCAAATTTCTATAAATAACTTTTATCATTGTTGTGTATATAGCAAATACATCCAAAGACATGAAAGTATTTGACACTTTGTGTCTTTCCTTTTCACAATTCATAGGGGGTTTTCTTATAAAGTTTGTGAATTATGCACTTATTCTGAGTGTAGCAAACTGTGTTAACTACTTCTGCCCAGAAAATTTTAGATAAGTTTGCATCAGAAAGCATTGTTCTAATTGCTTCTATGAGTGTTCTATTCTTTCTCTCAGCAATACCATTTTGTTGGGGTGTTCTTGGTGCTGAGAAGTTATGTTTAATTCCATGACCATTGCAGTAGACATCTATTCCTGTCTCATCAAATTCAGTACCATGATCACTTTTATTTATGATTACTTCTAATCCTTTTTCATTTTGGATCTGTCTAAGGAACCTTGTCAGCAGACTACATGTTTCACTTTTTTTAAGTAAGAATATTGCCCAAGTATATCTGGAGTAATCATCTACTATAACTAGAGTGCACCTTTTTCTGCTTAAGCTTCCCACCTCGACTAGACAAAAAACATCCATATATAATAATTCAAGAATCGTAATTGATTCTGAGAAGTCTAAGGGTTTAAAGCTTGTCCTAGTTTGCTTTCCTTCCTGACATGGTCTCCATAATTTATCCTTTTTAAATTTTATTTGAGGGAGTTCTCTTACTAGGTTTTCTAAGGATAGTCTTGCTATAGTTTTGAAGTTAAGATGAGTTAATCTTTTGTGCCATAGCCAGTTTGTATCTTCAGCTTCATTAGTGTAGAAACAAGTTATTTGTTCTGACTGTGATGAATCAAAATCTACTGCATAAATGTTTCCTTTTCTAATTCCTAGTAATTTGACTTCTTGTGTGATTTTATCTTTAGCTTGGCGTGTATCATAAGTAAATGACACATCGTAATTTTTATCACACAATTGACTAATAGATAGCAGGTTATGTTCTAAGCTTTTAACATAAGCAACATCTCTAAAGATTAAGAAACTTGTACCAAGGGTTTCATAACCTTTAGTTGTACCTGCCTTTCCTCCTCCAAATATGACAAGAGCTCCTTATTCTTTTTTGAAATCTTCAAGATTGGATTTGTTTCCTGTCATGTGTCCTGAGCATTCACTGTCCAAGTACCATATGCCCTTTTATTTTTCCTGTAATGAAAACATCGAGAACTTGTACATAGTGCCCACTCATTGGGGTCCTTATTGGTTATCTTTTTGAATCCACATTTGAATTATCTTCTTGTATGAGTTCTAGCATTCAAATGATTCGTGGCCAATTTTGCCACAGGTAAAGCAGTAGACCTTTGGTCTTATGCTTCTTAGTGGTCTGCTCCACTTAGTCTGCTGCTCTTGACATGAGCAAACGTGTTTCCAATATGGTTTTCTCCAAGTTGATCTTGAGAAGTTATTCTATACTAAGTACTTAGGTGTATGTTGAGCTTTATGAGGCCTTTCTCTAAATTCTCTTTTTGAGTTTCCTACCTTCTGCTTCTTATTATATTTATCATAAGCATATACTGGTAATCTACTCCAATTCCTTTAAGGTTGAGCAGTAGAGATTCTGCTTTGCAATAGAGATCTCTTGAGCATATTGTTCTTTTTCAGTAGTGTTGGTGTAGCTGAGCTTTTGCTGTTTTCAATAGAGTTTATGTAGCAGAGCGTTAGCTCTTATACACATATGCTGCAGTAGAGACATTTTTCTCTGCACACCTGCTGCAGTAGGAATGTTTTTTTTTTTCTATAGAAATTTTGCAGTGGTCTGCTCAACTTCCTTGGTAGTGACCTTTTTATCTGCATTATTGTTCAACCAGTTATTGTATCCCAACCCAGTTTTATCATGGGAGGATTGATCTGTGTTGATCAGTTTTTGCAGATCTACCTGCTTTTGAAGCTCAGTGTTTCTCAATGTAAGTGTTTCCACCACTGCATTGAGAAGTTTCACTTTTTCATTTGCTTCCTTCAGATTATCTTGAGCATTGATTAGACTATTATTAGTCTCTTCATTTAAATTGCATTTTTCTTTGAGAATTGCAATTTGCTTAAGATTTTCTTTATTTTCCATTAAAAGGAAAATAAAGTTTTTAGAGGTTTCTTGAAGTGCTTCCTTCAATTCCTCTATGGTGGCCTCTGAGTGAGAGAGATCAAATACCTGCTTTTGTTCATCTTCTTTGGCCATGAGACATAGTTAAGCATTTGACATGATATCCTCATCATCAGAGTCTGTGTCGCTCCATGTCTTTGCTGCATAAGCTTTGCCTCTTTCCTTTCTTCTAGAGGTGACCTTGTTGTGGTCCTTCTTGAACTTTGGTGCAGACGAGTCTTGGGTTGGTCGTTTGCATTGAGTAGCAAAGTGTCCTGGTTTGCCACAGTTGTAGCAGACTTTCTTTTTTGCATCTTTGGTTTTTTAGGGAAAATTCTTTTTGAAGGTTCTCTTTTTGAATAGCTTCTTGAATTTCTTTCCCATCAGTGCCAGTTCTTCTGATAGATCTTGTTCACTTGTAGACGAGCTATCACTCTTCTTTTCTTCTGCCATGGATTTCAAAACTCTCTTTTCAGCTTTGAAGGCCAAGGTTTTCTTTCTTGCTTCATCAATCTATTTTTTTTGCTCAACCTCAAGATTATAGGTGTACAGAACACCATACAGTTGAGCCAGGGACATCTTTGTTAGATCTCTGGATTCTCTTATAGCTGTTGTATTTGTGTTCCAGATTTCACCAAGAGATCTCACGAACTTTAGGTTAACTTCCTTATTTTCAAAAGTCTTTCCTAAGGTTTCGAGATTGTTGATGAGAACATTGAATCTTTCAAAGAAGGTGGTCAGATTCTCATCAGATCTCATTGAGACCAGTTCATTTTGTTGTATCAATACATCCTTCTTGTTTTCCCTGATCTCATTAGTTCCTTCCTTTCATAGCAGTAGAGCTGTAAGGTTTGAGTTTCAACCTAGGGGGGGGGGGGGGGGGGGGGGGGGTTAATAGGTTGTTTGAGATTTTATTTTTCCTTTCTGTGGAATAATGATATTGTGCAGACTAGTATTGAGTGCAGACTAATTAGGTAGTCTGTAGATGATACTATCGGGTCTGTACTAGAGATTTGCAACTCCTTGAGTCTTTATCTCGAGTTAGGCTGTGATAATTTGTTAAAAGTAATTCTAAGTATCAGTATGAAGAAAACAGTAAGTGGACATAATATTTATATTGGTTCAGACACTCGATATCAAATGATGATCGAGAGCTTAGTCTAGTCTTCCCTTGATGACTAGTGTAGTCAATCCAAAAGGTGAGTATCACTATCTTCTTGTTTTTGTTTACAAGAAACTTTCCTTTTACAAGTTATCAAACTCGTATGAAAAACGAAGAACCTAGAGACTTTGCAGAGATCCAAACTCTGGACTCTGCTGCAAGATTTTGTTCTTCTACAGACTAGTGACACTTTCGATTGTATCTTCACGACTTGGCTTTCTTTAGTAATCTTTTTGTTTCTTGATTGCTTTGCACTCTTTTGCTTTTGAATCAAGGTTCAACAACAGCACTTCTCAATAAGCCTCATCGGTTCCCTTTTAAAGGCTCAAGGAACGAACCCTTCTTCCAACGTACTATTCCTGGCAGTCCACTCATGTTCCCCATTATCTCGTTTCTGATGTTGGCAGACCACTGATGTCTCCACTATCTCGTTTCTGATGATGGCAGTTCACTGACTTCAGAATTAGTACCGTTGATGCTTTAACTTGAATCTTCACTTGGCTGACTTCAACCCTCTGACCCCACACCGACAATTATCTCTACTGCAATTAAGATTGCTGCATGATCTCGTCTGCACACAGTCTCTATTGCAACATCTCGTCTGCACAGTCTCTGATTTAGTTTATGTCTTGCTGTGTTGGTCCTGGTCTGCAACCTCAGTCCTTTGTTGTGAAGCCTTCATGTTCTTTCGTTGCTTGTCAATATATTAGTTGCTCATCCAAAGTCTTCGTAGTAGTATGCATCTGGTGGACTGCACTATGCCTCTACATCTGCAACAATCTGCACTCTTGCATCTAACCTAGACTGCAACTACCTACTTGACTTCTAACCTGAACATTCTAACTATATTATAATTAATACATTCTAACATTCTAACGAAGGGATTGCACATTCCTATCAATCTCCCCCTAAATTGATGCTAACAAAAACTCCCATGTAAAATAACAAGCTTTCTTGATTCATACAGAGTTTGTATATTTTTGAATTTAAATTTCAATTTAAAATTGAGATTTGGAATAAGAACATTGAGATTTAGATTTAGTCTTACCTTTGATGTTCTTTCCCTCGTCTGCATTGATATGTCTGTCTTACCTTTCCTCCTCGGATTCCCTGCTGCGTTTCCTATGTCTGTCTTCTTCCTGATGTCTTTGTCTCTTAGGTTCCCTTCCTTGTTCTCCGGAGTTCTTTCTCTTTGCTTCAGAGGATTTCTCCTTCTCCCCCTGAGTTGCAGAGGGGTCTTGTTGTTGCTCATCTGCATCAGGTCTCTGCTGCCCTTCAGAAGGTTTCTCCCCCTTTTTGTTAGCCCTCAGTGTAGAGGTGAGGTTTTCAAGAGCCACCCTGACCCCCTTGAGTTCAGAGTGAATGTGTTTCTGGACTACTTGGAGCTTGGTCTCGAGAAGGCCAAACTTGATGTCATTGATTCTCATGTGCTCATCAATGTTCCTTTTTTACGTCTGCATGGTGTCATTGAGCTTGCGATGTTATGCAGACTGTTGCTCCTTGAATCTTCTGAAGTTGGAGATATGTGTTCGTTGAGTGTGAAGATGTACTGATCGATTATGCTTCATCTCATCAATGACTCCTACTGCTATATTACTTAGAGTTGCCCCGAAGTTAGCAAAAGTGGATATCCTGAGTTCTTTCTCTGCTGCAAGGTCTTTTGCAATTGGTTCCAAGGCTTCGAGGAGATCATGGAAGGCATCTCTGATCCATGAGTGCATTCCATAAATCTCTTGATCAAGCTGACGTAGTCGATATTGGGTTGTGTCTTCTGAGATTGAAGAGGTAACTCTTTCACCTTGCTCATGTGGTTGGACAGATAGGACTTCAACTTTATGGTCTTCAAAGACTTTCTTTAGGTCTTTAAGTGGTGTTGGAGTCATTTTGGTGTTTGAGGGATTACTGTATATAGGCTCCAGGGCTGCAGAGGGTACATGTGGTTCTATTTGAGCTAAACCAAAAGGAGATGGTGGAGTGAAGACTATGAGTTCAATGTCTCTATATGGAGTTGCTTGATGTGCCGCTGCTGCAACCAAAGTGGTTTTATCTGTATCAGTTGTCTCATCTACTGGGGAACTTGACTTGTCTGCATGTATTGAGACTTGAATGGATGTCACCTCATTTGCAAGTGTATCTTCTGCTACAAGAGCGATGATCAATGAGGTTTCTGCAAGAGATTCTTCAGTTGGGGACTTTGAATGACCTGCTTCTTCTGTTTGAAGTATAACTGGTTCGGCTGGAGTGATGATTGGAGAGGCAGCCATTGTCTCGTCTGTAGTAACCTCGTCTGCAGCCTCCTTTGCAACAGATTCAGGTTGTTCCGCATTAGTCTGCTATAGTTGTACTCCTTCAGCAGCTACTTGATTTATGATATCATCTTCATCATCATGAGGGTCTTGTTGAGGTTGATCTCCTGGATGATCATCTCCATTGTCCCCTGCTGGTTGATGTTCTCCCAGATCAGGTCGAGACAGGTATTCATAGACCTCCTTAGTGGCAGCTTTGATGTATTTCTCAAGGATTTTCTTGAGTTCTGCTTCAATTTCTGGAGAATTGACAAACTCTATGTGCCTTAGGAGAGCATGTCTGAGCCTTTTTGTCTTCAGTGTAGAGTCCTTGAACTCAAGTGTTTGAACAGGAAGTAAGGCTCTTTAGGTTTCGTTGATCTGCTAACTTCCTTCTTTTGGAGTTCAACCAGCTGATGAATCTCCCCTTCGGTCATTCCAATTATGTCACCGATCAACGTTTTAGATTGGTCTGGATTGATCTGGTACAGAGTTTTGCATCCTTGAGGAATTAGCTTTGGTCTAGCAGACCATGTAATTCTTCTTGTAGTTCTTGCTGGCGCCTCTTGAATTGGTATGGATGATGGTGTTGTTCTTGTCATCTTGATTGGTAGATTATGTTGTGTCACAAAATCCTGAATTAGTTTGTCGCTTTCAATCTTCTGCTTCATCTTGGCTCGAGTCCTTTCCGTAAGCAGCTGAGAATCTATAACTTTCTGCTGCAGTAGGTTGGCCTCGACTGCTTTGACCGTCTTCATGACTGATTCAATGATCTTTTCAGAAGAGGATCTTTCTTGAGTTGGTGGTGTTGTAGTCCATATGGCAGTGGCAGTGGTAGGTTGGTCATCTGCAATTTGTGAAGTCTCCATTCTACTGCCTATGAACGGAACAATTGCTGTTGTGGTTGTTGGTTCTGCTGCAAAGGGTCTAATAGTGAGAGTTGGTGCAGTAGAGTCCACTGAGATTGGCTCCATCTGAAAAGCTGACATCTTGGCCTCAATCTCTCTTATTTCATCATAAGAGTAGCCTTCCGCAACAAGCCTTTGTCTGAATTCTGCTCGAGGTCCTTCCCTTATCTCCTGAAAGCTTACTTGAGCTTCCAAGATTATTCTCTTGAAATCATCACTTGCTCCGGCCTTGAGGAATTGAATCGCTATATTTGCGTCATGGAGGGCTGCAATCTCTGGTTCTTTAGGTGGTATTCTTGATGAAGAGGGCTCTGCTAACATCCTGGTCTGCAGTACTGCAGACTGATCAATGACTTCCTCAGTCTCTATTATTGCAGACTCGGATTCTTCTTCATTGATTTTGATTTGTTCTGCAGCTAGTCTGTCGGATATTGTTTCCTCATCTGAGGTATGTATAATGAGTTTTCTCCTTGTAGTCTTTGGTTTTGTCAACTTCTGTTGGGCTGGCTTCTTCTTGGTCTGCTTCTTTGCAGAT
>LIEC01011405.1:0-156096 GCA_001925005.1 Drosera capensis | reverse complement strand
CAGCAACCTCATGGCTCTTCTGCATTATTTGGACACAAAACTTCAGCAAAATTGTAGCCGATTTTTTGCTTTTCTTTGATAATACTCCAGAATTTGAGCTAAGAAATGAGTGGATTTGGGAGGGAGAAAATGGGTTTGCTTTTGCTTGGTTGGATGATGAATGATGATGATGATGTTTGGAGGGTTATCAATCAATGAACAGCAGCAGCGTGTGAGCAAGTAGACGGCAGTTGGACTGACTACCGAGTCAATAACAATAATTCCATCAGAAGATGACAACTCCAATTTTTTTCATAATATAATATATATATATATATTCATTTTAATTTTCAAATACCCTTTTAAATTTCTAACCATATAATATTTTTTAAAAATAAAATTATTATAAATAACTTAAAATAAATAAAATAACAACACGATCAATTATTTTGGAATGAAATGCGGAGGTAGTATATGAATAAGTGACTAAGTGGGGTGTGACCCCATCGCTGTTAGGTGGAATTTTCTGTTTGCTATGGGCTTTGGCATATCGATGTTACTCATTTGTTGTTTCGAGGAAATGAGAGCGAAACTGTGTTGCGGAGTTGAGAGAAGTCCAATAAATGTGATTTTTTGGTAGGTACCAAATGCTCACGGATTATTTGGTAGTGTTGTTTAAAAATAAAAAAATTAAAATCAATGATTAAAAAATCAAAAAAAAAATCTAAGACAAAGAGAATCTTAAATGATATATTCACAAAAAAAAAAAATTATGATTTATTATTTTCTATTTCTGTTTCATCCATTTCAAAATTAAAAATCAAAACCAAAAAACTATAATATATTTAATCATCAATGAAACCATAATAAAAAATCAAAAACATAAATGATAGTACCAAACCTGCCTTCATCATAGTCATCTTAAGAGTGACTATTTTCATGAGGATAAATATTGTTCACATCAAACTCCGTAAGCACTTTCTTCAATTTCTAATACTGGATCATCACTATATTTATTCTTTCATTATCCAACCAAATAAATTGGCAAAAGCAGTAAGCACACTGCAAACAAGCAGCCAACGACCATTCATAAAGTGAATCGAATCTCACTCATACATTAAGATGATAAGAAACCATATCCGCCAGCAGTAGATCTCAAATTCACAATGCATAACTCGAATTCTTGCTGCAGCTGCAATTCTAGCTCTAACAAATGGAAACACAAAACGATCGCTTGATGCTCGACTTGAACTACCAATTCATACTCGATAAACTGATGAAACATTATCACTTTATCAGGTTTTACTACTACATAGCAGCCTCAGCCAGTTCATCAACGACAACAAAGCTCTGGCTAGACGCTGCTGTGATGACCTCCAGATTCGCTTAACTAGCTTTCTTCGCTATAAGTGCTGACACACTCCTGCGACATGAACACATTTTCAATTCTTAAATTGTAATCTGATTAAGAGACAGAAAGAAAACATAGGAAACTAGACAAAAAGATTCATCTTTTTTCAATGTGAAAAACAGCATGAAGAAACCGGCAGGCCAAAAAGCACAAGGCATCTAATTAGCCATCTCAATCTACACGGCATAGTTTATACCCAAGTGTGATCGAAAAAAACCAATATCAGAAAAAGAACCAATATATTTTTCATAAAAATGTCATACGTCGGCTAAATCCAATGAGCTTAGGTCATGCGGAGTAATAGAGACAAGAAAGGAAGGAAGAAATGCAAAAGATAAGGCAAATGGAAAACTGTTTCATGCCGTCATTACAAGTTCATAGCGATGTACATGTACTGGAAAGTTATACATACCTGTTTGACAATCAGCGACCACTCGAAGGTGCTTGAGGGTAAGGGAAGCTATCAGCATTGCTAGGGGCAGGAGCAGTGGTTCCACCACTTGAATTTGGGAAACTCGACGGTGGAGGCATACTAGGAGGGGCAGCAAAGCCTCCACTTGACGGAATAGGTTGGTATGCTGGTTGTCCTCCAGCTGCAGGGGTCATATTAGAACCCAACGTGGTTGCAGCCCCAGGATACGTAGGTGGTACATTAAGAGCAGGAGGCATTGGAAGACCATTGGTTTGCAGGGGTGCAGTGGGAGGACCCCCTGGTACCGGGAGTGGCACTGGCATTGCCCCTATACCGAAATTTAATTAAGCCATATAAGCAGGGTGCTCTTCCAAAAAGAATAATTTCACAGGCATGTAAGCGACTGAGATACCTATCCCAAGTTAGATAAGTTTGGGCATTATTATCAGATTTGTATGGATCGAGTCACTTTGTAATGAAATTAATCTCTTATTTTTTTTGTCTTAACAGTTTATTATCCTCAAACTATTATTTGCTAATGGCCCATTTGATAAAGTATCAGACGTCATGCATGGCAAGGCAGAGGGCAAGATAAGCAATGGAATTAAAAATTGGAAGTTAAGGAATTATATGAATAGTTACCTGGAGGAATCGGAAGAGGTGTAGGAAAAACAGGGGGTCTCAAACTTGCGATTCTTGGTGCACCAGGAGCAATGGACCCTGGAATTGGCAAAATCGGTGGTGTAGCCATAATTGGAGGTCTGCCCCTTTGCCAGGCCGCAAAAGGACCACCAACTTGTTGAAATGCAGCAGCTTGCCCCAGATGTTCTTTAATCCGCTGATCAATCAAACTTTGGGTCTGTTGCTCCTCGAATTGCTGATAATAAGTCCTAACATTTGCCTGAAAACGGCACACGACAAAAGAAAAGAAGAAGAAAATTGGCCATCTCAATGCCACTATGCAACTGTTAGGCGGAACTCAGCAACCAATTTTGCTTCAAACTAAAAAACATGACCATCTGAACGCCACTATGAAACTGTTAAGCAGAAGTTGGCACCATTTTGCTTCAAACTAAGAGATATGGATGGGAAAACGATTAACCAACCTTGTGCTTGTATCCAGCATTGTGTTGCTTCCTGACAGATGGCTAAACATGCACCAAAAAATCATTAGCAATCCTTATATCAAGGATAATTTCGTCAGCATTCCAAAGACACCCATAACTCGGCAATGAAAAAATCTTGAAATGTTAAACAAGAAAACCGATTTCAGGAGAGCCTAGAGGAAGAGTAAGGGGACAATATCCTAAAGGGTACTAAAAGAGATAGCAAGGAGCTCTACAAGGCATGTCTTGGACTAGGTTTCAATAAGAAGTATGTTCAACTCTCTAAAGCAAAAAATCTACAAGTTTAAACATCTAATATTCTTTTTCATATTTCAGCCTTAGTGTATTTCGAGTTTCCCAGTTGATTGAAAAGAGCATTTATCTTTGCATCCTTGGTGATCCGAAATGTTTGACAAAGGAATGCAAGTATCAAGATACATCCTGGTTTGACAGGAGTAAACCAGCATTTATCTTTACATGATGCTTTACGAGGTGTGGAAAAACTTTTCATTAACCTTGTCAACCACAATATGCAATATTTCAGAGGGAAGAAAATTAATTTGCGTACTCTTGTGTTGTATCTGAGGTAAGAAACTCATCAACTTCGAGTCTATTAATGATCATTGATTAAGTCACATACCCAAGTCAATCTTGACCTACCAATAAAACAAGAATACGACATAGCAAGAGCAAAAACTGAAGGAAACTATACAAAGTTGTTTTTCGTTATCCAAGAAAACACCTCTTAAACTTTAGACTCAGACTTCAAGTTCACTCGATTCGCTTTCATCTTCTATTAATTGATTATCATTTAGTTTTCTCTTTGCAGAATATGGCTATTGCATCTTGTTGTGCACGAAGGAAAAGTCTTCGAAGTACATGGTTAGACTTTTTTTTTTTTCCACTTCTAAATAAAAACCACAAATTACAAAACTAGAATTTCATGAACAAAGATTCATGCTTCCAAATCCCAAATACACGACACGTTCACGAATCATCACCATATCGAAAGAACAGCATACACAACTAAATCAACATAAAGCGCGAATCAACAGCAGCTCACTTACAGAATCATGTGTCAAATAGGTGTCGCAATAATCACAATAATACCTGAAAAAAAACACACAAATGTCAGACAGCTCACAACCACCTCAATCCAAACAGAATTCGAACCAACGCCCACTATCCACATACCTAGGCATTTTGCCGAAGGAATGGGATCCGAAACTGAGTGGCCTGATGCAGATGAATCGACGAAGAAACGAAGAGTGAACTGCTGAGGATAGGAAACCAAAACGCTAGGTGAACCCTGTCGCAAAAAAATTGGGAGAGAGAGATGAAAGGAGGAGAGGAGAAAGGGGAAAAGGAGGCTGTGGTCGGAAAGTTACCTAAAAGATTGGCGGCGGCGGGCGGCGGAGGAGGCGGAGAACTCGACGGTGTCGGTGAAGAGGAGAGTTAGGGCAACGAATGCTTGGAGAAAACGTTCATCATGAAATTTCTATAATATTACTCCCCCGTTCCCTGTGCGCATTTCTTTATGAATTATTTTATAAGGCATGAAAAATTAAACATTATTTTATATTTAAAAAATTTATAGTAAAATATTAATCACAATAATAATTATGTATTTTTCATATGAAGAAGGTTGCAAAATGATCCAACATTGATAGATATATTATCTCCGTCTCAATTTAATTATAACGGTTTGATTCAGACATGATCCAACATTGATAAATATATTATCTTCGTATCAATTTAATTATAACGTTTTGATCATATCGGGATTTATGTGTATTCAATTTGTATTGAATTTAATGAATAATTTTTTTTTAAAGATAATGATGTGTAAGTGGGGTTGGGAGAGAGAATGAAGAAGATGGTCTAATAATTTCATTATAATAATATAAATTTATTATTAAATAAAAAATAAAAGTGTTGTATTTTTATTAGTACAATCTAAAAAAAAGTATTATATTCCTTCCGTCCCATTCAAATTATAATAATTTTTTTAGATTGTTTCATTTAAATTACAATATTTTCTTATTTATCAACTTTTTTCATAAAAAAATATAAAAATATTTCTACTTTACATAACATCATCCCACCAATCATCATTTCTCTTTTTTTTTTTTTCTCACCTTTATCTTTCGCAAACTCACCAAGTTGGATATTCCTTATAAATTCAACACAAAAAAAAAAAATATTTGTGTCGCATTAACCCATTGTAATTTCATTGGGACGGATGGAGTAATTAAATTAAAACGGAGGGAATAGAAACAAAGCTCGTTTATAAAAATAGTATCAAAAGTAAAAAAGTTATATTTTTTTTGGGACGAAAAGAGTATAGCAGTACTTCTTCCATCCTAATTTACATGTAATCGTTTGATATGACACGTTTGTTGATGCAAAATTTGATCAAATGTACTTTTTTGTAAATTTATCGTGATACATCAATGATTGCGTAAGTTACTTATATCAATCTAATTCATGTTGCGGAACGATCAGACGTGATTTGATATAAAAGACTTGTATTTATGCATATAGAATAATAAAAAATACGTATATGCTGTAATTAAATTTGAACGGAGGGAGTATATGATAATATTGTTTATTATATATTCTTTCTGTCTCACAATAAATGCAATATATACATATTTAACACTATTATATACATATGAATACAAGTCTCATTTTCATATTAAATCACGTCTGATTATCCCGCAATATGTATTAAGTTAAAATATATAATTTATATAATGTTTCACATTAAAATTATAAAAAAATTACGTTTGATTATTGTTGTACGTGTGTCAAACTTTACGTCGACATACATGTCATGTCAAAGTACTGCATCTATTATGGACGAAGAAAATACTGAAAAATGTTGATGTTGTAATCAAATCAATCCAAATTCAAATCACCTGACACACTACGTGAGATCAACACATTTTACATAATTTAGGATGTAGGAAATAGTATTGAACGTGACCTAATTAAGTGTTAGTATATGATAAATTTGTACAAACTAGCATTTGATGGTCACATGGATCAAATTAAATTTCTCTAAACAAATGTGAAATGCTAAGGGCCTATTTGCTATCACTTACTGTTCTTATTGTTTTTGTTTCACTCAATGTAAAAAAAAAAAAGTTTGTTTCTTATTCAAAAAAAATATATTTCGGTTTTTGTTTCATGTTTCATCCAAATACAATATTCAATTTCTTTATTACAAAATCATTTTCTTATGTAAATTGATTTCTTTTTTTGCTATTGACTTTCTACTTTCGTTACTAGTTTTGGTTTCATAGTTTTAAATAACAATATCGAAGAAACAAAATGACCATGACAATCCTTTTTGATTTAATTATAACTTCAAACAATTCAAACTAACGATAATAACCCAGATAATAGCCTCGTGGAAGAAAAGGCGATATCAGGCATGGGTACAATAAGGATCATGATCAGCAGCCAACTATTTCTTGTTCTGTTCCAAAAAAATTGTCACGAAAAAATACACCTGTTAAACCGGTATAAACTGATCGTGGATTTATTCACCGAGTCAATGAGCTCATTGGAGTCCGTTACGCTCTTCAACTTGTACATGATGAAATATATTCCCACAATCAGAACTATTATTCATAAACTGATGCATGTTCCTGTCAATTTCCATGCTTTGTGCTTCTCAGACCGCGAAACAATATCGACAACTCGTGCTTGACGTTACTTTCAGCTCCTTGATTCAGAAGCTCTTGCCAAACAGATGAACTCTCAAGCGAAGCTACTCGCGATGGTATATGTTTCATCTCTCGACATGATCCTTCTCTTCCTTGGCGTCCTGAGGTGCTCCCCATTCTTTTATTCTGTCTACTGCTTTGGAAGCCTGCATCAGAAGACATAGACTCAGTAAATAGATTGATTGTGCCGATGGACATTTTGCGGCCTAATGCCGATAAAGTTTTTGCGGCCACAATGTGAGCTTACCTCTTTATTCCAGTTCGTCCTGTACACCATCCCGAATAGGATGGTGGTTTGAACCACAGTCCCCGAGACCATTCCGTACCAAATACCCTACAAAACATGTAATCAACTTCTAATCATATAAAAAAGTAGGATGATAACTGAGAACGATTCCGAGGTCAGATGCTTTCATATACAATCCTATCAGGTAGATGACATCCAATCCCATCAGGATTCAGGGTTTCTGTCATATTATATAGCAAGTGTTATGCTCTCCTAATAGCAACTTCTCGTTGATTTCGCACGTTGCAACCCATCAAACCTTGAATATTCAACAGATTATCGACCCAATTTGGGATTTCTCGAAAGTTATGCATGTGATTATTGGGAGAAGCAAGGATTACGACTTACTTTAACACCCAGTCCGACTTTGTAACCAAGAATGAGGCCGAGAGGAACGCCAAACACATAGTAGCACCCGACATTCACATAAGCTACAAATGCCTGCCATCCAGCTCCCACAGCGACACCTGTAATAGAACGAAGAACCTCGTTTAAACCCGATTATATTAACCCTTGAATGTGAAATATATTCAAGCATTGAAGGTTAAATAACCTGAGAGAACTGGTTGGATATTGTCGATGATGATGGTAAAGGCTAGCAATGGCGTGAGCTTGTAGACAAGGTCTATCACCTCCGAGCTACTGGTAAAGAGCGATGGATAGCTATGCCGGAAGATTATGAGGAGGATCGAGAGGCATAAGCCGACTGTGAATGAATTGGAGACAGCTGCTACAACTGAAAACCTTGCTGCTCTTGGATGAGCTGCTCCGAGCTCATTGGAGACGCGCACACTGTAAAATTCATAGGAATGTTAAAAGCGAGATACTGATATCTGATCATACAATACGGCGAGGGATTAGAGTTCTCGAGGACAGACCTTACAGCGGCGTTGAACCCAAGTGCACACATGAGTGTCCACCCCAGTAAGTTCATGCTGCAACACGGCGAACGATTAAAATCAGCTATACAAGACCAACCAATTAATAAATAGAGCTTCATGCTTGATGATTAAGGACTAATGGCTTACCATATCGACAAGGCATCGACCGAGACTTCAGCATTTTTCAGGTATCCGGCGAAGAGAATAAGCAACATGAAGTACCATACTTCTAAGCTGCAAAGATAAGACTGCAGGATCAAAGGTAATAGCTTGTACAATCTATACATCTATACATCAATGCCGATAATTCATTTTAACAACTGCTATCACATTTCAATCTGTTGCTCTAAGTTCGACAACGGTATAAAGTAATGGTTCCTATACATCACCATAATTTTCTACTTCAGAAACAACTTTCTACAAGTTGTTTAGTAACAGAAGCCATACAACAAGAACGTGTCAAACTCATGACCACACAATCGAACCACAGACTAAGGCTGTTAAAAAGAAGACCGAACCAAGATTATCGAAACGTTACCGAATCCGATAAATTGAAATCGACCGAACCGATTAACCGACGATAAACTAATTAATCGAATCATTTAGAATCGATTAACCTAATTGTTTAAGATTAATTATCGTAGTTATTTTACATAAGGTTATTAAACTTGAAGATCAAAAACATTACATTATTTTAAATCTAAAATAGCCTAATATCTTTAATATTATGGATATTGTCTTTCCTTTTTTTTTGTTAGATATGAAAATAAAAACCTTCTATCGTATTTTATTTTCTTTTTTATCGAATATTTTTTATTTTGTTGATAAGAAATTCATTTTTTAATATACTTTTAGTATAATTTATGTCATTCTTTTTTTTAAACTCGGTATATCTAATTTTTTTTTTTTACAAGTGTAGTTAAAATGTATAGAGTGGTTTGAATAAATGATATATATAATTATTTTCACAAAATATGTAAGACGAAACCGAATGAAAATCATTAAAAAATCGTACAAATAAAATCGTTTAAACAAAAAAAAATTGAACCGGTTAATAAATGATTTTGATTTTAAATTTAAAATCAATTAACTAATCAATTTAATTTTAATTTTAATTATAAAAATCAAAATCAATAAAAAAAAAAAAAAAAAAGGAATCAATTAACCGAATGGGCTCAATTAACATACTTCCTAGAGAAAGACAGTGAGCCGATTCTTTTTATCTAGCCTGCTCTAAGTGACATGGATAAATTTTGTTGGACTAAGCACTGCTTGGGCCCATGCATTTAGGGAATTTCAATTTAATAATGGGCCCATTAAGCCCAACAACGTGCCTGCACGTTCAAAAGTTAATGCTAGTAGTGAATGGTGATCGCCATTGCACACGCACACACCACGTCGCGAAAGAAAAAATATATTTTCCAAAATAAGAAAAACAACAAATTAACTGTTGCCAAAAAAAAAAAAAGCGCTTTGACCCCACATGTTTTTGCAACAGTATCATTTTCAACGCTATCAATTCCAAATCAATGCGTTTTTGATATTCATCGAAGTTTGGGGAACTGACGCATTGAAAAATGAGATTTCTACATCAGGTGAAGCAATTTATTGATAGATTCATATAGAAAATATGCAAACCACAAAGGCTTGGTAGAGATATCTTCTTCATAACCTTCCTTTTTATAGTGAATAGAATCTATAACATGATAGCATGTTTGTCATTCACATTATTATTAAGTATTTTTTTATCCCATACATTCTTCATCTCAATTCATTTATAATATTTGTTTTTATCAATCTTAATTTATCAATCTTAATTTATTTATCATGTTTTCATTCTTTTATTATTTAATAATTAATTTATATTAATATAATCAGATTATCACATTATTTTATTTCTTCTCCTAAACCATATTTACTTTCACTATCATAAAAATATTTTTTCTTGATCAAATATTATAAAATTTTAATATAAATATAAAACTACGTGAATCAAAATATAAAAATCCAACGGAGGCAAGAGTAAACCAGATACTCACTCCATCTAAAAAAAATAAAAATCATATTTGCCCGTCCATTAAATATCATAACACTTGTTAAAAAAATATTTTTTTAATAAAAATATCAAAACATCCTTATTTTTATTTTATATAAAATTACTCTAACCCATTACCATTTTTCATCTTTTTTTTCTTCCTCACAAACCAAAAAGATAAGATGGTAAAACAACTATCAAATATACAATAATTTTATTAATTTACATGTGAAATCCACATGTTACACTTAACGTGGGGACGAAGGGAGTATGTAGTTTGAGATTTTGTTAATCATATCAAAAAATTGGTGTGCTTTGAATTTCTTGATAACGTAGGAAAATATATTTGACTTATATTGTAAGAGCATTTGCATCAGATTATGTAAAAAGAGGTGTTTTTCATTTTAGCTAACGAAAAGGATATATTTTATCAAAAATTAGAGTGCAGCCGATTATGTAGCTCATTATCTATTATGTGTAATATAAACGATGAATCTATATATATAACTTTGAAGATGGACTATTCACATTCTTTATTTCCCATCCACTCCTTCACCCGATCAACCCCACTTTCCCTTAGAACTTCCCAAACAAATACTACAATTAAGTAATTCTTTGTAGATAAAAGTAGAGATTATGATGAAATTATGTAAAATAGATATTTTGCAAATAAAATAAAAAGTGTATTTAAATATGCAAGATAGAGAATCTGTTACAAGATTCTGATGCAAATGCGCTAAGATGTTATGTGAAAGTCATTCGTACCAGAGCATCACGGCAGACGCCAAAGACAGCTTAACGAACCCCCAAAGATTATTGAATGCCTGCCACGAGAAGCCGGTCCAAGCCCTCCCGCATGCCCCGCTAAATATATACACCAGTTGCGCGATCACGATCAACCACCAGGAGGCGTTCAGCACCACCGCAGCGCCCACCAGCCCCCACCCGAGCTTCAACATAAACAACCAGCTAAAAATAGTGTGGAACACCAATACGCCTGCTGATATCCACGCCATCGCCATAACCCTGCTTTGCGCCTGTAGGAACTTCGCTATAGGGAAGTTGACAGCGTACGCGAATAACTGTGGCAGCATCCATATGGCGAATGTGCCAGCCGCCTCCGATATGGCTGTTGTTTGCCCGATCAGTTTGAGGAATTGTTCGGCGAAAATGTAGTATATGCTGCAAAAGAGGGACGTGACGAAGAGGATCACCCATGATCGTTGCATATAGATCCCGAGCATGTCTATTTGACCTGCACCATATGCTTGCCCGCATAGCGTCTCCAGCGCGCTTCCCATTCCTAACTGCATTCATGATTTAACACATTAGCCGTATACTACATCCATCTCATAAACTGTATCAGTTACAATTAGTCACGACTTATAATTATCAAGCTATCAGGACAACTTGTAATTATCAGCCGCGAATACTTATAAAAATATTCTTTCAAACAGGACAAACGGACCAACAAATCTCAAAATGGACTATGTTTTCCCAAATGCGGAACAATAAGACTTCTTTTGCAAAATCGGCCTACATCCCAGTATTTGAAATGAAACAAACTTCTATGAATACATGTTGAAAAGCTAATACTAGTAGTATTAGATTTAAACCTTGATCGCATGGAGGGAACCAGAACCTGCTACAACACAGTAACCAGCTAACATATTTTTAAACGTTCCACTAAATTATTCCCAAAATTTCGTTTTTGTCACCAAGTGATATATCGAATAATTTGAAGTTTACCACTTCTACAAATTCTAATATTACTTCACTGTGTCAAAAATTATCTCTAACAACATTACAAATACCAATAGCAAATCAGCAACAAACCCTCATAATCCAGCTAGATGCAAGGTACGAGATGAAGGACCGAGCATTCGTAACACAACAACAACAGAAAGACTGTTTCCTGATATCCTTAGAGTGAAGGGTTGATTACCATGACTCCAAACGTGAACCCAGCGATGACGCTGTTCTCAACCGAAACAGCCGCAAGCTCGATAGTCCCGAGATGACCGGCAAAGGTCTGAGTGATGGCGCCGAGCGAGTACTGCGAGAGAGAAGTAAACAGAGCCGGACCTGCAAGGTACCATAGTTTCCTGGACTCTGCACCCAGTTGTCTGAAGAAATCCGGGACGGACTTGATCGCGGCGATGTCATCCGCGTTGGCGACGAAGTGCGATGAGGAAAGGGTCGAGCCGTTGGTGGTGGCGGCGTGGTGGTGATCGGTGGAGGAGAGGAGAGGCTCTGTGGTGGTGGAGGACATGTTGGGAGAGCAAAGAAGAGCAAAGCGGTTTGAGATGTGTGATGTGCTGATGGGGTGGGAGAGATGTTTATTGCTGTTATATTACTACTTTGTTTTGTTTTGTTTCAGTAAAATTATACTGATTTTTGTACTTTGATAAGTTTTGGTACTCTTGATTCTTAGGTTTGAACCTGAATGAAATGATAAACGACTGGAGTGATTCATGATTTTATATGCGCTCGTCTTGAAGCTTTCTGTCCAATGTGTCTAATAATTGCATGTGAATTTCTTGTTGGGTTTGAAATGTAAACATGTAATTTAAATAACATATTATGACTAATATTATATGTTAAATGTCTCGCTTTCATTGGCAATGGGAGGAATGATCTTATATGAAAACTGCAACTTTGATAAATATCATACTAAACCTCTCGATTCTAATCCACACAAGAATGGCAACCCCTGATTTTTTTATGAAACTTGTTATGAACTCTATGTCAATTGTTGTTCATAATCGTATTTTTTTTTTTTTCAAAAAAAAAAAAAAACAAACAAACATGCAGAGAGTGATTTTTTTTCTAATTACTAGATTGACTGGATAGACAAATCGAAAAAAAAATTAAGATTATAAATACATCCGTCTCATCTTTACTGTCCTCCGTCGGCAACCTCTCGTATCCTCCTTTGACAGCACAAGATCGATCAAGTTGGATGCGACACCTTTGAATAGACTGAGCTGACATACATGCTTGCATAGCTATCCTCCTCGGTCGAAACGTTGAAGAGAAAAAACCGAGAATCAATTCCAAAGACCAACACGAAGAATGTTAGCTGAGGCTTGAACCGTTAGAGTTACGTATACATCACTGGTGGAACCACAATAAACACTTTTTTGTTTGCCCAACTTGTCCTATGCTTAGGTAAAAAAGGATTTCTAGGCCAGCTTGGCAAGATTTGGGAATCAAAAGGAGTAATTATACACGTTTATAATTTAGTAAAAATTTATACAACGAAGGTTATTAGTATTTTGAAACATAGTTAGGGAGTTTCGTTCGCTGTTCGAAGGAGAAAGGTTGAGAATGGAGCATCAGGATACTCCTCTAACACACATACTGACTACGGACAAAAGGATAACGCAGTTCAACTTATGTAATGTCACAAACTTTCGCATCAATCACAAGTATCTCACAACAAACAGATGGGTTATAAAAATATTAAACTTATGATCAAGACATTATCGATATAAAAAATAACAGGTGTTTTGAATCAAATTTGGTTACACCACCCAAGATCAAAATCAAGGTTGTCACTCTTGAGTGAAAACAGAGCCGTGCCGTAGCTTAAGCTAAATCATGTTGGTCAAGAAAATTATGTTACAAACAGTCAAGGCAAGGCAGCCGCACTGCCAAGAGAAAGCTAGCATTGTTCAACTACTCAGACGGAACGTACCAGGCTATCGTTGGCAGCACTACAAAGTACATACTTGAAATAAATTTCATGGTAACATTCGACTTCACAGCAATGTACAATCTGTTCATTCACTTCATCTTCGCCTCTGTAAAGAGAACATGGCGATTGACCCTAGGATCATATTTTCGGAACTCGAGCTTCTCCGTGAGCTTCTTTGGGTTCTTTTTCTTCACGTAGAAGAACCCGGTACCAGCTGCAGAGACGAGCCTGATGAACACCGCAGCTGCCTTCTTCTTGTTTCCCATTTCTCACCTGCATCATGGTAGCAAAAAGTTCAGTGATAGTCATAGAACCATCTTATGAAATCCCAACTGCGGACACTATTCAGCAAAAATAATGTCAAAAGAAGGTCATCAAACGTGATCAGTAACCAGTTGCCAGCTTTCGGTCAAATATTTAACAAACTGTACATCATAGTGCGATAGTAAAACAAACCTGGATCCCCACTGTGTCCAATCTAGATAGTATTTCCCGCTTGCAATCACAATACAACGCTCAATGGGGGTTTGAAGAATGGTAGAACAATGACAGAACAATCAGAAAAAGAAAACAGCCATCTTCTTAACTTCACAGTCGGACAATTCCATCACCAGAAAAAAGATGCAAGCACACTATTCATGCATCAAGCAGAAAAAACTAACTCCTTCTATCCAAGGAAACAAAAATGCAACATCTGGTACAATTAGAACTATTCAACGTGAATTTTCATTTGGTACAGAATTGAACAGATTTTCTAAGCATGCGTCGGAAGTACACACAATTTAAACACAATTAAGTGTTACAGTACAAATCTGCGCACTAAATGTTAGGCAGCTTTGCCACTCAACTTAATACTACTAAACATGATTCTCTCCATACCAATACTACAGCAATCATTTTGGGACTGAAGAGGGAAAATTTAACCAGTGCCCGTCGATTGAAACTGCTTATAAGTTATAAAGCTAGAATTAAAAATACAACAGAGAACTATGATAAGCCAGTAACCTTCAGTGCAACTGCAACAGTTCCACTTCTGAGTTCTGATAGAAAGACTACCATAATCTTTATCAGAAGGGTCTATTACACGTCGGGTATCTAAGATTTTGCCCGAAGTACAATATAAGACTTCAAACAGCTTGCGCAACACTTCAAGCCCAGTGTGAAGCAAAAGGTTTCCCTTTGCTATTGATTGCCTCATAATAGCCCTTAGAAGATGTGGCAATTCCAAGGTAATTTTGAAACTTAACAGCAGCTGACAGGTGAACTGGCTAGCTAATTCCAACGTTTAAGTTTCTAAAGCCAACACAACTTACCAAAGATTCTTGTCTAGAGCGAAGTCTGAGGCAAGGAAGATGTACAGAACTTTACCTCGTAAAATGTTAGAAGCACTATTTTTCACGAGAACGAAACACGAGCATCCTTGATAAAAGCATTCAATCAGTCACAAGCAAATCCTCTAAAGAAACAACGATAATTGTAGTTATCAACCTGAAGTCAACCCCTCTGATCTGCTCCCCGATTTCCAAACCAAAATATAATCAGCAAGAGGAATGCTTACCATGACTCACATGCTAATCAAAAGATAATCAGCCAAACCTATTATGCACTCTCACTTCGACTAGAAAATGAATCGGAACGAAATAATAGCATGTCACAATTCGCTAAATTTAAGGAAAACTTCTCCTAAATTTTCCCCAAATCATGCCAATTTGGCATCTCTCTTTTTCCTCAACCTCTCATCTTCTCCATTTCTCATCATATCCTTGCCACTCAACCTATACAGCAGGGCATCAGAAAACAATATCTCTGTTATTCGCAACAGAGGCAAAACTGTATACATTTTTCCCTCGATCTTATCCATGACGGGATTGCCTGGGTTTTTGTTGTTGTTAAATCTCTTCAGGAGATTTAAATCGAAAATTTAAATGCGCAAAAATGCGCAAGGATCCGAATAAATGACAGCATAGTCGACGACGAGAGACATGAAAAGAAGCAGAAGTGAAGATGAGGGAGAGTTACCTGAAGCAGACCAGTGTCGAGCGGCGGCTAGAGCTTTTTTTAGGGGAAATGGGGAAGTGATCAGAGGCACAGTGAGGGCAGTGTTTGAGCTGATGTTTTGTATTGGGCCTGATGTATAGACCGGATGAAATGAAGGTTCTTTTAGAAGTGGCCCGTTAGGTGAAATGTAATGTAAAACGTGATAACATTAGATTGTAAAATTGCAAACAAACATTTTCATTTAGAAGTAGCGCATGACAGCACGTGTGTGAGATTACAATGAAGCAACATATGAGTTGTACTGTGAGAAATCACAAAACAAATCAGCCATGGCAACATGTGAGTGTAACTGAGAGGAAGTATTGCAAAATAAGTTAATATTCTTCTCGTCCAATAATATAGATATAATATTATATTATTATTATATTATTCATTATATATTTTAAAAAATTTTAGATTATAATATGTAACTTAAATTATTATCAACATTTAATATTATATATTCTCTTGCTCTCTGGAGTCATAAATTCAATGGAGTCCGTGATCGTACACATCTCTATGGCCACGTGTCCCTCCCTCACCCACCTCACCTCACCTCACCTCACATAACTCTGCAAGTCGGAATTGAATACTCTGATAACAATTCGAACCGCAAAATGCAGCAGCCTTATCCGCATTGAATTGATAATATGTCCATTTTACGAAGACAAAGTTTAAACGGAACCTTGCGGCAAGGGATGCCAAAAATGACGGAACCCAAGCAAACTACAACTACAAAAGCTGTCCACTCGTGGTTCTAGGAAAATATCAAGATGAACATGAAACATCAGCGAAATTGACTCCATTAAGCTTGGTGCCCCGAAACAACCCCTACTGCGGAAAAAATTTCATGCGACAACTCTGAGTTAGTGATACACGTCTTTGGTAGTAAATCTACAAAGGCAAAGCTATTTTCTCAGTACAATGCCACAGATGTTCTCAGTATTTTGACCGCTATTGAGTTCTAACTAACCGAACAGAAGGGAAAAGAACTCCATATCCGACAAGTAGCATAGTGCTATTTGAGTCCTGCTCCTGCTTGGCCAGGGTAGCACCGAAATCAGCCAGGAAAAGAACTGCAAAAAAGCAAAATGCTCAGAATACAACAACAAACCCATTTTAATCCCGTCATCATCGAGTCCTTGCGAATTTCCTTGGTTGTTCAGGTGATGGCTAATTATCAAACAGGAAAAAGGTTATATAATAGAAACATCAAATAACCAAGTACGCATTAAGGTCAGCAACAGTAAGAACCAACCAAAGTCAAGCACTCTCAAACATAGGATAATGAAACATAAGGCATGAATAATTGCCATGCAGTAGCATTCCCCTGGAGAAGCGGCTCTGAACCAAAATGTTAAAGCAAAACCTAATCGTGGCCAAAATAGTAAGCTTTCCAGTATAAATCGTAGAAGTAACCTGATTACTCTTCGGGGAAATTTTAGAGGATCAGAAATATTTAATTTGATGCAGAGTATGTTACACCTATGGCATTTAACAGTAAAATTGTCATGCAGACCTGGATGGATTCGCACGGTTACTCTTTCGGGCTTTTTGACGTGCTGAGAGCAATGTTCCTACCATGCTTTGCACTCCTGCCATTCTCCTCTGGAGTTAGAGACCGCCTGTTTGACTTATGGCTTTTATGCGACTGATCTGTGGGAGTAGGTGACCTGGAAGGCGATGCTCTTTTCTTGTCAATGCAAGGAGACCTCTCCTTGTGACCACGAGAAGTTTTACTGGACCTGGGATATGCATGAGGAGAAACTTCTCTTGAACCAGGAGACTTCTCTGACAGAGTGTGACCTCTTTCGTTAAGAGGATAAGTCTCCCTTATAGTAGGAGATCTCCTAGAAGACCTGTAACCATTACCACTAGGAGAAAGATCCCCAGGACTTTCAGATCCTCTTCGAGCCTCGTGTTCCTTCTTGTCTTGTGGTGAAGCATCCTCAGGACTATAGGACCTCCTGCTGGATTGATTCTTCCTTTCATCGCAAGGAGAGTAGGACCGGGATCTAGATCTAGGCCACCACCAAGCAAACAATGGTATAAATAAGAAATTAGATCCACAAATAACAGAAATATCAAACAGAAAAGGTGAACAAAATTTTGAGTCTTCACCCTTCTACTAATAGGAGTGTAACAAAGAATAACTTTAGCTGGGAAGTTTAAAAGTTTGTAAAATTTATACAGTCGGCATTTTGCAATTGATAAAAGATGGACTATCACTACAACAAATCTCAATTTGAACCCGGAAAAGAATTCAATATAGAAAAAACAGCATGCCTTTACCTGCAGTTTTCAGAAACCTCTCGATAAATATGAAACTTTGATTCCAAACTTTGAGCTAGGTGAGTTAAGCTTTAATAGGTGTACTGGATCAAGCATCCCCTACACGTCACTGCCCTTGTTTGCCAACTTTCTAAAATCTCAAACTATATTTCGTTGGGCATCATTCTCATCAAACTCTTGCTGTAATAAACTTTCGAATCGCTTTCCTTCTCTGAAGACGAATTCTTTCTCTTGCCGAATATAAGCTTTTAGATTCTTTCTTAACTGGATAGTATTCAAAACCAAGACAAAAAGTTGTAATAATGTACATGAGATTTGTACAAGATATTCTTTTGTACAAGTCCAATAGGACACACGTAAATCACAGAAGGCACCAAATATTAAAAAAATAATACATGTAGAAAAGAAACGTTCCAGGGGGGATGATCAGAAGAACACCCAGTAGGCTACTCTTAACCTCCACAAAAGAAGAAAAGAAATGCATGCATCGGACAGTAACTGGAAAAATAAATTAGAGGCAATATGTATTTAAGAACGTTTAAAATGTAAACTAAACACTTTTAGTGATACAGGATACGAGAGATTAATTGTGTTCCAAAAAGCAGTTTGTTTATCAAAAAACTACGTGTTCGGGGGAAATCTACTCATATAAACTGATTAATGTGCCTACCAGACCGCCACCAGTTCTGATTCTTTAGGCTAGCAACATGGATCATCACTTTTGCAAATCACCTTAGATAACTCTTTCACCTCCAGATAAACAAGTTCCGGCAAATTTCACCTCTTGAAACTCTAGAATTAGATAACTGTACTGGAGAGAAGAGCTTACATATGGGTTTCCCAAACAAGCCAAATTCTTAATCAAATCTGGAAGATGAAGAAAAAACTTTAAATCATGTGCATATCATAAGCATAGATTTTCACCAGAATAAAGACAATCACTTCATCAAGCTGGCATGAGCCTTTCACATTGTGTCTGTCTTTCAAGCAGATGGGCATTTCTTATTACCCTACTTAACTACTCCTCATAAAGAACAACGTCCCAACATTATCCCTAAAAAATTATCTACGCCTTATCCTATTCCATTTATTGCACAAGTTTGTGTGAGCAATGCATGCTTTTAGCAAAAACCAACAATCATGGCAAAACACAGCGACAAAATTACACACCTCGAGTATCGTCCAGCTGGAGATGGAGACCTTGAGTAGGCTGTAGAAAGATATTGCAGCAACATACAATGAACAGAAATCAAAACAACAATTGTATTCAGAATACGATCAAATCTCAAATAAAAGCACTGTTTCAAGCTTTAACTAACAGTGATTTCTGTGTCTTGGAGATCTAGAGTAACTTCTCCTTCTAGAACTTCCTCCATATCTACTACTGCAGAGAAATAACAGAAAAATAATCAACTTAGCAGTTTCGGAATTATACAAAACAGAGAGAAGAGAATATAACAAACTGTTAGTGCCTATGACTACAGTATTACCTAATTCGTGAGGTCATGCGCATTTGGCTTGGAGTTCTCCTACTCTCCTCTGCAAAAACTATTCTGATCTCCCGCCCACCAATTAATTTGTGATTCAGACGTTCCTTGGCTTTAGCAGCATCTTCACGATAACGGAACTTCACAAAACCAAAACCTCGTGGCTCACTGCAAAGCATTGAGCATAATATTGTCAACAAAATATTCTTAAAAGTGAGATGTGTTCGTTATCTTTTGGTCCGTTTCATTGCCTTAACAAGTTAAAATACGCCTCCACTAAACGTCCAGATGGTCAAACAGGTTACAACAGATCTAACTCCCGGCATATTGCAACAAATAGAAGAAATACATGCAAGTGCTTTGGTTGGGCAAGACACCACTGAAAAGTTTTTTTTGCATGAAGTACAGGACCTAAGAGTTACTTTTGCAATTTGCTATCTTCACATGCCATGACTCAGAAAAAAAATTACACATCTTATCATCTTTTGCATATTATTATTCCAACTGAGATCACAAAGAAATGAACAACAGGTACCGACATGTTCAGCAGTGAGTGCTAAAGTGAACTTGTTCAGTGATACTGGAAAACTGAAACAGGAAGAATTCGTACCCTGTATAATAGTTCCTAGGCAAGTAGACATCTTTCACAGGCCCATAGCGTTCAAAGGGCACTCTCAGCTCTTCTGGCCTGCAAAACCAAAAGAACGCAATATGCTAGTACAGCTAGAAACTAGGTTATCAGACAGGGAAAAAAAAAAGATTTGAAGAAGCCACCATCTTGAATGGGCTAATTGGCAAAACACAATGTTCCAATTGTTTATCAATCTTGCGAGGATAGCAAGATTTAATGCAGGTTGCGTGGGAAGTTCAAGTACGTACAAGATGCAACGTGCAGAAAAACCAAGAGGAGTTCCGGAAAAAAGCACAAGCTTTGATAATGTACAAGAGGTCTGTCTAAATATTTTCCAGTACTTACAAGTACAGTTAACTAAGACACAACCGATTCAACAAAATGTACGACCAAGCAAAGCCAACTTGCTTTCCGGATTTCAAGCATGAACAATCACAATTATCAACCAACGCTCCTTGTTGCATATCATCAGATTTTTCTAACAAGGTAAAACTCTTAACAAATCAATGATAAACCAAAATTTAGTAATTCACTCATCAATAATAGCATTCCTCCAGACCCCGGCCTTGCATGGAACCATCAACTATCCCCTCTCAAACAAACTATCTTCAAGCATATGTTGTGGACAAATCCCTCCCCATCCTTTATCCTACATGTTACCTCAAAAAGAAACCCCATCGCACCCGACCCAACAACCCCCTAAAACGACCCCCAAAGTCCTCAACCATCAGGCTCAAACAATGACAACCTCTAAACTCCACCAACTCCAATCTCATAACCTCAACAACCACATCGCCAACATTGACAATCCCTCCACACACTTTCCATTTCCAAGACACACCACACAAATCCAACAAATCCCCCTTGATATCATCCGATCACACAAACATCATATCCACAAAAAAGATAGCTAACCTAAACCCTAACCCTAACCCTAAACCGATAAATCAACAACGCCGAAAGCGAGTAACGACGATTGAGAAGCAGAGACGATAACTACCTCGTGTCGAGAGGGATGTTGCGGACCAGAAGCCCCAATGGCGGCGGAGACCGCCAATCACCGAACGACCTTCGATCCCTGGGGTCGTCGTAGCGCTTCCTCCGCGGCGGCGATCTGCTCCGGCTCCGGCTCCGGCTATAGTTCCGGCTGGGGCTCCGGCTCCGGTGGCGCGCCATGGTGCCGTATCGCCTTGCGCCCAGAAGTGAGTGCGATGAGCGGGTGAGGGTGTGTGAGGGGAACCCTCCAAATCTTGGAGTGATGCGGTAGATTGGACTTAACCGCGGCCCTTCGTTAATAGTGTACATAAACCCTTTCCTTGTGAGAAAAAGAAAAATAAAATTGAAATGGTTAGATTAAAAAAAAAAAAAAACACGATCCATTTTTGGCACATCATTTTTGTGAGTTCGAGAGGGAAGGATTTATAAAGAATCTTGGTTGTGAGACTAGAGGAAAAGGATTATCTTAAAGATAATTGTTTATGGAGCAATTATTTCAATAATAATTATCCATAAAATTATAGTATTTTTAGATTTTTTTTAAAGAGCCATTACAAAATCAACGATCCTAATATGTCCCTAAAACAAATTATTTTTCATAACTTACATTATACGATTTTCTCCAATGGTCTTATAGGTTTCAAATACACAAATAAAATATATCATCCCAAATTTATTATTATTAATTCATACATTTTCCTTCTCATCTCCCTCATCTCTTCCATCATCGTTGTCGTCGCCGTCGACGTTGTCGTCTGTACATGATTTCGAAGGGGGATTTTTATGCATATATGTGTGAGCAAGGGTGAAGTTGGTTGTTTCGGGTTCGAGAAAGATGATGATTGGGAATGGGTTGCAGGTTTCGACGGGCGGAGGGTTTGGGTTGGTAGATTTTGGTGGTGATGATGTTGGATTGACAGTTGTTAGGTGCGCATGTGGAGGGTCGAAGCGAACTGATGTGGGTGTTATTGGCTTATCGAATTTGCGAGTTATCAGGGTTGTTTGCTCTGGCTCGACGTCTTCAGGTCTGTTTCCGACAATGGGTGATGGTAGGTTGAAGTCGTCGGGTGTTCGGGTTGGTTTGACGATAAAGGAGTACAACGCTACCTCGCAAGTTTCAAGATGTGTTTATACATATACGTGTAAAGGAGTACTCCATTTTCGATAAAGGCGTATTATATTTTCAATGAAGACATATTGCATTTTATTGAAGACATATATCAATTTTATGTTGGTCGTACTATATTTTCAATGAAGACGTACTGTAATCTCGTTTAAGATGTACATCAATTTCTTTTTATTTTCTTTTGGTGTCTTAGGCTGTTTGATGATGATGATAGTTGACGAAGATGATGACCGATGAGACGAAGATGATGAATGAAAATTATGTTGGTAGGATTTAGATTTATTGTGCTTACTTTTGTATCAAATATGTAGTTTTAGAGAATGGACTTTTTGAGACTCTCACCAACATCTGCAACGATTGGGCATAGCCAGACTTCAAAACAGTTTTAGAGAGCCTCAACACTTTTCAATGCATGAAATACACAACGGTACAAGATGAGTTGTATTGAGGATTTTACTTGGGTTCAACATTTATGACTTGTATTGACTTGAGCCTCTCATCAACAAACTCCAACAGGTGAGTCTGACATGAAACTTCTTTATATTTGATAGAGTTTCTTACACATAATTGCACCCAAATTATGGAACTCAATCTCCATCTGTGGAGGATTGTAGAGCCAAAAACTTCAAAAATGACACCATTATGGTTGCTCTTACGAACTGGATCAGGCAAGTTTTTTCTAGAGCTTCTTCAAATTTTGAAGAGAGAAAATATTGCATTATTGGGAAAGATTTTCATGGTTTATTGCCTCTATACCCAGAGTGTGTCAAAGTAGTGTGAAAATGCTACCCGTTGTAGATGCCCTAAGTACTATACAATACTTCACCTTCGTTTCATTCTAATTGTAACTCTAACCTATGTTAGCCATGAAGTTATTAATGTTACGAATCGTCCGCATAACGATCAAATATCATATTGTGTAATTATCGTAAAATACTAATAATAATTTAAGTTGTGTACTATAATCTTGGGTCAGTAACGTAATTTTTTTAAAATAATGAGACGAATAATGAAACTTTTCAAAATATTTATGAAGTAGTATAATGATAATACAACGTTGCAATTTGAATGTATGGAGGGAGTAACTCAAATGGTTGATGCTATTTTGATAGGCAAAAGGATTATGTATATTGACAAACAACTGGTCAAGCTTTAAAACGATGTTTGAGATTTAAACATATTAATGATTGCATGGTTAAGATTAAAAACATGATTATTACATCTCAAACTTCCATTTATATTTTAAGAATCTCATTTATTAATTAAGCATTTGATACAGGGTATGTAATTGACAAATAATGGTTATTCGATACTAGACATGGATACATTTTGCTGATGAATAATGTTGACGATATTGAATCTCAAATAAGATGATTATTGGAGAAAAAAAGTCTTAAATAACTTGTCCTAAGAATACTTTGAGGCCTTGCACCACGAACTCAAGACGAAAAGGACCATAAGGATTATTATTCGGTTCCTATTTTGCAGTCTTGTTTACATCATTTGGAAGCACATGAATGACATTAGTTTTCAAGTAGTAAAGCCATGTAAACATGCCATGAAGACTTACTTGTTCAAAGTATGTATGGACATTGCTTATGTTAAAAAAGAGTACCTTAATAAGGATGAGAAGAAACTACTGGTCAACTAGAAAATCAAGCTAGATGACTACGTTGTTTTGTATATGTTCATGTTTCTTGAGTCATGTAACCATTTTGTGTATGTAATGGTTTATCCATTTTAAGAGAAACTCTTGTAATATTTATAAAATGTGTGTATATAACTTTGCATAAAAACTTAGGTTTCTAATGGTTAGACAGGGAGCTCAGGGGTATGGATTATGTTGACTCATTTTCTTCATATCTTTGTAAATAAATTTATTATTTTCAATGGTAAAAAAAAACTTGTCCAAAGAAATAAGGTTTCAAAAAATGAAATCAATTTTTATTATTATGAATTTCAGTTTTCTGCTTTCAATTCTTTATTTTGAAAAATAAAAATTCATGTCAAAAAATTTGGTTTCGTTACTCGGATAATCCAAAAGAAAAACCATGCCAAAGATGTGAATATTGGTGATTGTTGATTTTTGTAAGGGTTCGATAACGTGGATAATGGTTTACTAACATCGAATATTGGGTTACTTCATTCATTCATATTTGATTTTGAATTATAACCGTAAAGATTAAACATGATATAATAACCTAATAAATCCAACAATCTAGTATATTACGTCATTCAAATATATGTTTATGTTTCAAAACTTAAATAAAGATTAGCGATGGAACGTGTTGCAAATTGATTTAGAGTAAGAGCCAACATGGTTTAATAAGTGGTGTCACAAATGTTATGACATCGTTGACCCGTGAGCTAATCACATATAATCATGATTCCGAGTTAGGAACAAACTGTGAAAACGATGTTTGATTTACTAATATAGGGATATAAACATCTGGAAGAACTACTGCACTAAGGTACTTTTTTTTTTTTTTTTTTTTTTTTTTTTTAAATCAATCATATAACCCAAAATAGTCTGCATTCTCCTTGTCACAAAATATTATTGATCATGGTCAGATGATAATCATTGGTCCTACTTATGCACATCATGTCGACATGATGCACACATTTTTTCATTATCAAATGCATATGATAATGTTGGTCATGCTGTGGTAGCACACAGACACTTAATTTTGGTACTCGAAGAAAAATATTTTAGAAATAATTATTTTAAATTATCTAACAAATATATAACTCACATAAATTATTAAAATTTTATTATAAATTTATAAATCTAAAAATTTATATGATTATTCAAAATAAGTTAAAAAGATTATATTTTTAAAGAGATATAGAGGATTATCCGGATAATATCCTTTACCAAAGAACCATGATCATCACCGTAATCAATGATTAGAACAACCACTCCATCATCATCACCTCACACCAAACCACCACAAAACACCAAACCCCACACCACCACCAGCGATCACCAACCTCAACGTCTTCCCCTCCACGTCTCCCCCTCAACCACCTCACCACACACCCCTCTTTCAATCTCATACGTCCATCCATGAACCCCTCATCTCCACCATCTATTCCCCTCCCCTCTCCACCACTGATATCCATGGCCGACCTTGCCTCCACCGCTGCCGCTGCCTCCGCCGCCAATGACGACGCATCCCTCCCCTTCGAGTGGACGGACCTCTTCGATTTCTCCCTCGACGACGACAACAGCCTCCTCTTCCCCCTCGACTCCTCCCTTCCCCTCCCTCCATCGCCTCCGATTCCGATTCAGGAACCGGAGCCGGAGCCGGAGCGGACTGATCGGAGGGTGAGGAAGCGAGATCCGAGGCTGGTATGCGAGAACTACTTGGCAGGGAGGATTCCGTGTGCGTGTCCGGAGATGGACGCGGCGATGGAGGCGGTGGAGGATGGGGAAGGAGGTGGAAGTGGGAAGAAGCGGGTGAGGAGAGGGAGAAGGGAAGGGGAAGGTGGAAGGGGAGGAGGAGTGGTGAGGTGTCAGGTGCCGGGGTGCGAGGTTGACATAAGGGAGCTGAAGGGGTATCATAGACGGCATAGGGTTTGTTTGAGGTGCGCGAATGCGGCGGAGGTTGTGATTGGAGGAGAAGAGAAGAGATATTGCCAGCAGTGTGGGAAGTATGTGTTGATTAGGTTTTGATTGTTGATTGAGGTTCATTTCTAGGGTTTTTTGGCTGATGGTGATTTGGATAGTATGTGATGGATGCATCGAGTTTTGCTTGACTATGGATTAGAAGTTGTGAAATGAGGAGCGGTTTCATCGTTGATCAGTTCAATGACCATGGATTGATTGGCATTATGTTATTCCTTGTTCTTTCTCTGAAATTAGAATGGTTTGTAGCCTTGATTTGTCTCTGTTTGGCAATGTTACTTGCATCATTACCGGATTCCGCAGATTTTGTTTTTGTATGTAGGGAGGAACCTGTTCTAGAGGTTTTGAATTTAGATGCTATAGGTCTAGAGGTGGAAAGAGAAACACAGAAGCATCAGACTAACAGAGAAAGTCTTGCTTCAGTCCATAGTTGTCAGATTTAGCCATTCTAACTATAACGTGTTTGCCTTTGCCCAAATGTCAGCTAGGATTATCAACTTATAAGGCCATGTTATGTAAAGAAGTGAGCAATGCGCCATATGAAGAGATTGACTTTGTGAATATGACAATTTTTTAGTAGTTCTTTTGAATTCAATGGATTTGTTCATAAATTAAGACAATAGATCTGAGTGTAAGTCCATCCATCGGATAGAATATCGAAGTACACTATACAAAAACAATTATGTGGCATACAACAGAGATTAAGAGCTATTCTTCTACTGCTACTGTGGTGTATGCTCTTGTTTGACACATAGTAACAAAGTTCGGGTACGGGATTCATTCGAAAAACATAGTTTTGTTTCAAACGAAAAAACGGAAGGGTCGATGTTCTTGAGAAGCCTTAATTTTTGTGTGTCTTTGAAGATAGTTTTGTTACATTTAAAAAAATTGGATTTTTTTTCATATTTTACAAAAAATCCGGGAAAATCCAAATTATACGAAAAATCTGAATTATACGTGAATTCTATGAAAAATACGGTTTCAGTTCAGCTAACGAAAAGTCCACAATTTTTTTTCGTAAAATATGCGAATTATTCGCAATTTGGTTACAATGATTTGACATTTTATCTCTGTTGGATATGTGCTTGGGTGTTGTTATTGAAGTACTTGGACAGAGCTGGCTTGTGATATTTCTTTTAAGAATATTACATTTTGTTGTGGTGCTAGTTTCCTAGTTGGCCAATGTGGCATAACCCTTAGTTGAACCTCTCTTCATAATGTGTTTCAGTTGGGGGTGACTTGTGTTGAAGAAGTAAGTGATCTTATTTGCAAAGTATACCTACAACTCTTTTGGCCTTCATGGCAGGTTTCACATATTATCAGATTTTGATGAGGATAAGCGCAGTTGCAGAAGAAAATTAGAGCGTCATAACAATAGACGCCGCCGGAAGTCTATGTCTAGAGGCTCTACTCAAAATGAAGCTCCAGGGGATCTGCTCTTTGAAGATGTTTCCTCGGATGGTGAAGCTGGCAGAGGTATCAACTAATTTTTATTTGGAGATCAAGACGTAATTAGGCCATAAAATCCTATAAAAAACTTGACGAGTTATTGCCCTTCCATCAAACTAGTGTCAATCACTTTGACCCTTAACCACGTTTAGTTTCATTTGATGATCATTTACTCAAGAACTGGATTCACAGACGACTGCCAGTCCTAACTATGACGTGGATATTTGTTCGATGCAGTTAATGTCTGCTCCACCAGCCAAATCACTGAAGATGATGAAAGGGAACCGTCATTGGATCAGAAAAATGGAGATGTTTCTAATATTTGCTCAGCATTGGATTCCCAAAATATGCAGCGAAGTAGTGTTGTCTCTTTTGAGGCTTCTCGGGAAACTGCATCAGATAGAGGGAAAGATGATTCTAATTATGATCTTTCTCCATCCTATTGTAACAATAAGAGCACTTATTCATCAATGGTAGGTGTATGCATAATTAATCTATTCGTATTTCCTTCTTCTTTTTTGGGTGAAATCATCACATGCTTACACAAGCCCATCTGTTGATTATTGTCTTTTTTAGTGCCCAACAGGTCGTATATCCTTCAAGTTATACGATTGGAATCCGGCAGAATTTCCGAGACGACTTCGGCACCAAGTATTACAATATACATTGCTGCAGTTTAGTATTTAGAAGATAGTAGCTGTTTAAGCAGCTGTGCTATCAGGATTGTAATTTTCTTTTAATGGCAGTGCAGATATTCCAGTGGTTGGCTAGGATGCCTGTGGAGTTGGAGGGCTACATCCGACCTGGTTGTACAATATTGACTGCATTTATCTCAATGCCTCAATTCGCTTGGACTAAGGTGAAAATTTGTGTATGCTATTGTGTGGTGACTATTTCAATTTCTTCTCTCATCATTGCTTACTCAGAATACATTAGGAGTCCATCACGCACTCTTGCATTCCACGCCCCCTTTTCTCTCTCTGGCTGATATTTGAAGCAGGCTAGCAGCTCCTATAGATTACTGCCTCTGTTGTATTTTCTTTGCAAATCAGACCGTCTTAAATTTACCTTCTCCAAACCAGCAGTGCGTTAAATCACTTGTAAAACATTCATCCATTTGAGAAAATCATCTGCCAAAATTTTGCCTGCAATTTGCTGTTATCATCACTCAGTAACTTAGTGTGGCACTTTCAAATCCTGCCTTGTGGATCTCATGGGTTAGCTTGAGTAGTTATAATTCTACTACCTGTAGCTCATTTATGTTCCATTTTGCAGTTGCTTGATGACCCTGTTTCTTGCTTACGTGATGTTCTTGCACCAGGAAGAATGCTGTGTGGTCGAGGCACGGCATTTGTGTATCTAAATAACAGAATTTTTGGAGTCCTAAAAGGTTGGTCAATGCCATGCTTGTGCGATATTATACATGGTGTTTTTGGAATCATCTTGCCTTGTCAATTTGATGTACTTTCTGATTAGGTAGTTGCTACATTTATCTCTCCATCCATCTCAATTTATTTGTAACACTTTCTTTTTGGTGAGTCCTAATTTATTTGCCACACTTTTATTTTTTTCTTACTTCCTCCGTCCTATTATTTTTGCAACGTTTTGATTTTACAAGATTGTCGATGTAACGTTCGACACACGTGCAATGTTAATTAAACGTAATTTTTTTTAATAAATTTATCGAGAAACATCAATAGCTATGTAAAGTATGTATTTCAATCTAATATATGTTGCGGGACGATCAGACGTGATTTGATATGAAAATGTGATTTGTATTTATGTGTATAGAATAGTACAAAATACGTACATGCCCCAAAAATTATGGGACGGAGGTAGTATTGGTTTATCAATCTATATTAATATAATCAAACTATCCAACCATCTCCTTTCTCCTTCTCTCTCATTCTTTTTCTTAAACCCAATTTACATCTCACTGTCACTAAGAACACTCTTTCTTCATTAAATTTTATAAAAATTTAACCCACACATAAATATGCGTGTCAAGTCATAGGGTTGCATACAAATTGAGGCGGAGGGTTGGTTGATTACTTAGTTTTTCTTTGTTGAATTGTTTCAACTTATACTGAATTATAGTGGCTCTTTTAGGTATTTGTATAATTTATGTCTTGTATAACTCTTATATTCCTTCCGTCCCGAAAAGGATGCAACACTTTGACTTTACACGCGTGTCGATGTCAAGTTTGACACGCGTGCAACAACGATCAACACACGTACGGGATGATCATATGTTATTTGATATGAAAATGAGACTTGTATTCATGTGTGTAGAATATATGTTGCATCATTTGTGGGATGGAGGGAGTATAAAATAATACTCAGTGCTCATTTGTGACCACATTTGATAGACATTCTAACATTTAGGCTATCCCCCCTCTTCTTTCCATTTATTTATGAGATCCCATCATGCAAGAGTACTACATCATTTCAAATATTGTTGATGCGCCCTTCATCTTCATTAGCATGGACTTCATTCTTGCCTAATCTATCAGATCCTTATGTTGTTTTAGTCTTAGGGTTTGGTGTTTTCTCGAATAATTTTTTAAGGTCAGCTTCAGTTAGCTAGGAGAAATCAGAAAGAGCGGCATGACTGTGATCTGCCAGTGTGAGATGGTTGAGGAAGAAACGCGGTTATGCTTGGTTTGTTGTTGTTTTGTTGTAAATAGTGATCCAATTGAAAATTCATAGGAATTCAAAATGTGGTATGTGTAAATACATTTTATATATAGTTGTGGTCTATACTATATTCCTCTCCCCCTCGCAGATGAATGGAAAATGGAATGAGATGTGTTTCTTTGTGCAGATGGAACTTCTGTGGTGAATATTGATGTAGCAATGCGAGCACCGAAACTACATTATGTCTATCCTTCTTGCTTTGAGGCGGGCAAGCCGATGGAGTTTGTCGCCTGCGGTAGCAATTTACTTCAGTCCAAGTTCCGGTAACGCAAATTTGTTCTTCTCTTCATCAGGGAAAGTAGGAAAATGGAAAAAAGAAAACTTTCTTCTTTCCACTTACAAAGTAAATTTTGTTCAATCACAATGCATGCCTTTACCCATTTAATGCAGCTTGTCTTTTGAACCTTTGAAGGGGTTTTTTTTTATCAAATTGATTGCTGATTGGTGTTTTGTCCTCTGCTTTGCTTCTAGATTTTGTAGAGGGTAGGCCCAAAGGCTTCAGAATATCTTGCAAACTAGTTGTTCCATTCCTTTAAAGTTTGTCATAACCTTGTTTAAAGATCACTATCACCAATTTTGATTACGCTGTATGATCAATATTTAACGCTGTACATGATCTGAAATAAGAAATCTTCCGACTGATTTGTCCTGGTTGATAGGTCTCTTGTATCATTCTCTGGGAAATATCTACCTCATGATTATCATGTTGTATTTCCACATGGGAAGGACACAATTGGAGCTCCTCCAACGTTCGATAATCAGCAACTCAGAATAAATGTCCCCTACACAGCTCCTGAATGTTTTGGACCTGCATTCATCGAGGTAGGGGTCTTACATATATTCACTGGTGTCATTCTGTTTCTTTAGAAGGGCTGGCTAATAACATTCTTGAATTTGAATTGCCTTGTAGAAATTTTTGTTTCCTACATATTGACTCTTTTGGCAGTAATTTGATTCAGGTGGAGAATGAGTCTGGTTTATCCAACTTCTTACCCATTCTCATCGCGGATGAAGAGGTCTGCTCTGAAGTGTTGACGCTACATCAGAAGTCTGATGCAAGTCTACTTAACAAGAGTCAGTTGGAAGCCGATATTCCCTATAGAATGGGACAAATGGGATTGTCTGATCTAATATTAGATCTAGCATGGCTACTCAAGGAGCCCCATGTGGAGGAGATTCAGCGCACGTCTACTTTCATGCAGTTACAGAGATATAATTATTTGTTGAACTTCTTGATAAGGAACAAGTCTATCTGCATCCTGGAAAGACTACATGAACGGCTGAGTAACCTTTTAGCTGAGAAGGGCTCAGGTGGAGTTACAGATGGGGTTAATGATGCTGATATGCTGTTGTTCCAGAAGCATATGGCCCAGGCGAAGCAGCTTGTGTTGCAGAAATTCAAGGTAGAGGATGTTTTGCCAAAATCTAACAGTGCCCCAATAGGTTTTGCTGGTACAGAAGTCTTGTCTACTTCGTCAGCTTACAATCAGGTAAGCTTTCAATCCTCTACCTCTCATATCAGTTTTCTTGTTGGCAGAGCTCTGAAGTCTGAACAGCAGTTTCACTTCGATGGTTGTATAATAGGAACATTTTCAGGAGAAACCTTGGCTTTGAATCTACTACTTTGCAACTTGTTTCTTGCAAAGATGGTGGTCAAATGTAAAAAACTAGAGTCGAAATGGTCTTGGGAAAATACCTAAATTATTTTTCTTCCATGCTAAAGATCGATCTTCCACGAAAAAATTAATTGTCAGTGCTTTCCTTGGGGATACTGTCTGTTCTGCCAGTGATTTATTTGTCTTTGAACTCTGGAGAGCTGCACCAAATTGTTGGGTTGTATAATCAACCTCATCGCTGCCGGCCATACCTTGTCTTGTTAGTGAAGCCTAATCTGCATTTCCATTTGGTTTGCATGATAGTTCTGATTGGTTTCTCATCACTTGTTTCTTTTATGACATGCCTTTTTTCCATGCGGTTAAAGTAGTCCGATCATTTGTGCTTAGCAAGGTTCATGCACGAATGTTATGTCTTTCTCTCCATAACTCATTTGTCCAAAAAGCCATGCTCATGTGAATTTCTTGAAAAATAATTACAAAACAAGAGTTTTAGCCTTTTAGGTTGCACTTTGAGATTAGATGGCTAAATGGCTACTTTTCATTTGGATTCAGGATATCGAATGGGAAGCACAACACCAGAACAAGCATTGCACCATGCTCCTCGGGCATTCAAGTCCCCAGAGAAAAGATGAAACCGACCCTCTTTTGAACAGTGAGGTTCCTGCAAAGTTTCAGAACGCCAGCACAAGAGATTCATGCAATCCCATGGTCGCAAAGAAAATCATAAATTCTCGTTCACTTGTCTACCTTTTTGCTGCTGCTGTTGTCTGCTGTGGTGTATGTGCTGTCCTGCTCCATCCTAACAGGGGTCACAGCTTCGTCGTTACCATCAGGAGGTGTTTGTTTGATGGTTCTTTCTGACTACTCAGGATTTCTCATCTTAAGCTGAGTCGCAAAGTTCCATACCTACAGAATCTCTGGCTAGTTCATCGGCTTTTTGTGCGGCACCATGCAGTTCTCACCCATTGTGTAAATGAACCTGAGCCTGTGTTGTGTATTATAGCTGTGAAGTATATCAACTTTTGCTCGGCAACAATTCCTGATTGTAACATCTTTCTGAATTGTGTTCTTTGCGAGTCAGGAATGATTCTTTGTTGTGGCAGTTTTAATCAATCGATTTTGCCGTGTTTCATTCTTCTTAGCACGGAGGTCGTGAATGAGTCGCAGCATTTGTGCATGAAACTTGACAGGAAGTTACAAGTAGGCAGTGGGATGCGAAAGTTACAAGTCAGGCAGTGGCATGCAGTTTGCTTCTTGTCTCATGGATCTTTGGGTGCCCGCGTCCCATGTGTTGATAAATAGTTGGCATTTTCTTGTCAGAGTTGCCATTGACATCAATCTTTCAGTTGATCCTGTCACAGAATACAGAACTCATGCCATTGCCGCCTCATGGGAGCAGTCTTCCTGGGTTGTCGATGATGATTCGCCTTCTATCTCCATACCAAATTCAGTTATGCAGCTCCAAGCTACCGGGTTGGTGCAGATGCAAGACGAAGAACAAGTTTGTTATGGCGTGTCCCGAATAATTAGTGCTTATCCTACAGGTAACATTTCGTCAAGCAGCTACTTCTTAGATTTCTGTTTATTTATCTACTTTAGCTGTTTTGAGCTGTGTTGTTATTGTTGTAGTAAACTGTTTGTGTCAAAATACGGAGTGACGTTTGTCAATGCTGCTAACTAATTCTCTGAACTTTAAACCGTTATTACTTTTGACACATAAATTTCTGTTGAATAAGTCTGCTTAATCTGAATTTTAGTGCCGTTTTATGTAAATCACTCTTTTAATATGTGTGCCTTATCGTCCAGGTTGTATATGCACCTACCATATCTCGCCTACTATTTTTGAACAACATTTGTGTGACCACATAACATTATGACTACAGTACTTTTTTGGTGTCTTACATCACGTCGACCTGTCGAGCATTTGCGGTTTCTCGTACGGTTAAATCATGGACTAAACGTCATTTTGAAACCTAAAATATCCATTTGCAACCATAAATCAAATCCAAGCTCTCTTACATATGGGCTATAGCTGGTGCTTTTCCATTATACAAACTTTTGACCTAGTTTATTTCAACTCGCGTTGAAACTATTCAAATAATGCCATTCACCAAAATTTCATAACCCTTTTTACATATCTTTATAACATATGAAGATTGTTACATGATGTCGATACGTTGATTCGTCGAATTTCGAATTTCTGATCTCAGAATATGATGATTTGTCAAATTTCTGATCTTATAATTGGAAAAAGGATTATTTATCAGTGAATCACCTTTTCTTGATTTCGTCGTCATGTATCACAGACTGAATATCTTTGAACTATGCATATCGCAGACTGAATATCTTTGAACTATGCACCCGTTTCCCCCAGTCACTTACCTTTCCATCCCCTTTTCTTCTCTACCCGAACATGGAGTATACATGTTTTCTACTATCGGAAAGTGCAGAAATTTCAATATTGTCAGCTGTTGAAATTCTGACTCTTCAACAGTCCCTCAACATACTTCATTTGTCTCTTCCTCATCACTATATTTCAATATAAATATTCGATAATTTGATCATCAAAGCATTATACTATCTTGCTCATGAAGATGCAACAATGGCTTCTTCTGCTACTTGTGATCATGGTGATCTTGGGGGAAGAAGGCGCCACGGCTCGGCCTCACCGGATATTGCTCGACACGGACGTGGACACAGACGACATGTTCACCATCTTGTATCTGTTGAAGCAGGACAGGGCAGAGTTTGATCTCAAGGTTTGATGTTCTTTCGTTCTGTATATATCCATGGCTGCTTAATCGCCTTTTGAAGCTGAATTGTATTTTTATGAGGGAAAAGGCTATCTGCTTTTTGTCAAACTTTATGCTATTTGCATTCTTATAAAATTCTGGGGTACAGTTTATAATATTACCGTCTTTTTATTCGGTACAATTTTAAACAACGATAATTGTTTGACGGTTGTTTATTCGGTGAATTTTACAGAATCGAAACAAACCTCTTAATTTTTTGGAAATTTTTTGAGTGTCTTCATTATGGTCATAGATGATACCCCTGTTAAAGCTAATTCAACGAAAGTGAAACAACATGATGATACCACGGATTATTTTGTTTGTTTTCGGTGTCAATTTATCAGATAATAATATGAATTGATGTTTTTGTCAATATGGCATTTTCATGTCCCATCATTCAAGTTGGAGGCATGGATATATGTCAATCCCCCACTTGGACGGATCACTATATGGTCCAATTGACTTGTAATTGAAAGCAAAGTCTAAGAAAAAAGACATTTTATAAGATGACATTATTTTTTAAAAAACACACTTTAATATTTTGAGACAGAGTATGCCGATCCGAGTGGAGCGCATTTTTGACATTAATCTTATATGTCAGATAATAAAATTATACAGATTTTTTTATATATCAAGTTTCAACCGATTTATATGACTGTGATTTGATTGGATAATGTCACAAGATCCATCTGAAGTTGGACCGAATCACTTTCATCGGGGTGATCATATTACATATTCTGCTTTTTGGAGCCAAAAGCCAACAGTTTCCTCTTTTACAAGTGCACCATCATTAGCCTTCATCCTTTCTCATGATGGCAGGGCATAACGATCAATGCGAATGGATGGTCTGATGCAGGACACGCGGTGAACCATGTCTACGATATTCTTTACATGATGGGCCGCGACGACATTGCTGTCGGGGTGGGAGGGGAGGACGGGTTTCTAGACAATGGCACTATACTCCCGAATGTCGGGGGATACCTTTCACTCATTGAACAGGTCATTTACTGTGTTGTAGGCTACTGGAATAAGGATAAAAGGTTATTCAACCGCCTTCAGGTTTGCTAATGTTTCATGTGCAGGGAATGGCAACAGCGGGATATTGTAGATATAGGCAGGCGATTCCGCTTGGCCGTGGTGGGGGACGACTGGACATTGATACCGACTTTGGCATCCGGAAAGCTTTCCTGCCACAAGTATGGTATCAACCTCCCAATTAGTTCACCCTTGCATGGTACTATCCTGTATCATCACAGGGATCCTTGAACTAATTTAATTAATGGCGCAAATTCAGGGTACTAGGAGATATACGCCCCTGAGACAAGCAACGACGCAGCAAGTTATGATCGACATAATATCAAAGGGTCCGACCAATGTACTCCTCATAGGAGCACATACGAACTTTGCTATATTTCTCATGAGCAACCCTCACCTGAAGAAAAATGTGCGGCATGTTTTTGCCATGGGAGGCAGCTTAGGGGTGTCAAACTCCAACTGCTGCGCGAAGAACATAAGCTCCATATGCAAGCCTGAGCAATGTGGAGATCCTGGAAATGTTTTCTCCAACTATGACAGCAATCCTTATGCTGAGTTCAATATGTTTGCAGATCCCTTTGCTGCGTACCAGGTAAAAATCAATCAACAATCTGATGAGTTATGACTGCGAGAAAAAAGTTCGGCGATCTAATGGCTCTTACAAGTTACATGAACTAAAAATCTGATATACCTAGTATTACTGCTATATACCCTATTAAACAGAAAAACTTGGAACTGTATAAAGCTTGGACTTCCTCAAACGGGAACTTTACCGTCTCCTATTTGGCAATCAGCTTCGCACAACAAAGTTTTGGATCCTAATTTGCTGGATAATAGACAAAAGGGTCTCATCTGTAGAGTTGCTTGACCGGTATGCAGGTGACTCATTCAGGGATACCTGTCACTCTAGTCCCGCTAGACGCGACCAACACAATCCCAATAACAAGGCAGTTCTATCACATGCTAGAGAAGAACCAGAAGACATACGAGGCACAATACGTATACAAGTCCATGAAAATGGTGCACGACACATGGGCCAACGACATGTTCTTCAAGGTGAGTGATTTCCCAGTGAAACACCTTATGCGGCGGCTTTTAACATATAACACGGCGGCTTTTAACATATAACACGTCCGGAAGGATCGATCCAGCCTTTGTGCTTGTATATCGCAGAATTACTTCATGTGGGACTCTTTCATGGCCGGTGTGGCCATCTCAATCATGAGTAAACCAGATAACTCAGACGGGGAGAACGACTTTGCTAAGATGGAGTATGTGAACATGACGGTAGTTACATCCAACAAGCCCTATGGGAGATTCGATGGATCAAATCCATTCTTTGATGGCCGGAAGATCCCAAGGTTTCATCTTGCTAGAGGCGGAGTGCATAGCGGGCATGTTCAAACAAGACTCCATGATCCATTTTGTAGAACTGATGATGGGAAAGGGAAATGTCAGGTATCTTTCTGCTTTCTCTTTCTGGCTTATTTTGAAAACCTTTCTAATCTTTGTCACAATGTCCTAACTTCTAAGGTATGAAATGCTCCTAGGATGGTTATACAATGATGATGACTGGCACGGATGCAGTGACCGTCCTCATTGCTACAGAAGCAAAGGCTAACAAGGACCCGAATAGCCCACTCGACAGAGAATTCTTCGTAAGCTTCTTGGAAGTAAGTAGTCCAACACGAAGCACTCATATACGAAACTACGAGGCCGTTACTTCTATTTCTCTTCTTAGCTGGACTCACATACACTTTACTGCTTCTGTGTCCAGGTTCTAAACCGTAATCAACAAACCGGGAGGTTTAACTTCACGACGCAGTTTCCCAACAACCAGCCTGTATTCTACAAGCCAAATTTCTTGTCGGGTAAACTAGGGAAACCTATAATATTCGACATGGACATGAGTGTTGGAGATTTCCTTGCTCTGTTCTATCTTCTGAAAGTACCTGTTGAAGTACTCGACCTCAAGGTAAAGCCGATGCTTAGAAATTGCAAGTCAAATAGTATATGCAAAGCAGTTTCCTGATACAAAAGTTATTCTGCTCATTCTTTCTAGGCCGTATTAGTGACTCCAACCGGCTGGGCCAGTGCTGCGACCATAGACACAGTCTATGATCTGCTACACATGATGGGACGTGACGACATCCCAGTTGGCCTCGGAGATGTCTTTGCGATGAATCAAAGGGACCCTATCTTCCCTAACGTCGGAGACTGCAAATATAGCAGGGCAATCCCACAAGGAAGCGGTGGCTTGCTAGACTCAGACACTCTCTACGGCCTTGCTCGTAATTTGCCACGAAGCCCCAGAAGGTTTTTCGCTAACTCATTCTCTTCATCACATTCTTCCCAGTATCTGATATGCGATAGTTTGGATCTTATGGCAGGGACACCGTAGAAAATTCCATAATATACGGAGCTCCACGAGATACGGATCATCCTGAACTAAGGCAACCATCCGCCTTAGAGGTGTGGAAAGACGTGACAAAAACAATGGATCATGGGAGCAAGATCACCATCTTAACAAATGGACCTCTTACAACTTTAGCTCAGATCATTCTCTCCGGCGAAAACCTTCAATCCTTGATTCAGGTTGGTAGCAATTGACCCTATTTCATTTTCTCAGCTACGAAACCCAATCGATAAACATGCAATCCATTCCCTCAAAGCTTGATCAATAGATTTACCATGAACTGCAGGATGTCTATATCGTCGGAGGCTACATAAACAGTAGTACCAATGCTAGAGGAAACCTTTTCACTATCCCTTCAAATGACTATGCTGAATTCAACATGTTCTTAGATCCATTGGCTGCTAAGACAGTATTTGACTCAGAAGTAGGCATCACACTCGTTCCCCTCGACATACAGCGCAAAGTTAGTTCATTTCCTGGGATCCTCGAAAAGCTCTACCAGACTAAAAGGACGCCGGAAACTCTATTTGCTCAACATCTTCTATCTCGACTACGACACTTGCACAAAGAGCATCCTAGATACAAGCACATGGTAATCATCTCTATCTCTCTGGACAAAACTAAGGTTTTAGATATAAAGCGAGCCGAACACTTCCACAGGATATATTCGTGGGAGAGATTCTAGGAGCTGTGATTTTGGCTGAAGATTATCGCCTCCTGAATGCAACAGCAAAGATGAAACAGATCAGAGTGCTTGCACCAGGAATTGAATCGGTTGATGGGCAAATGGCGATAGATGAAAGAGATGGGAAACCAGTCAAGGTGCTGGAAGAAGTGAATCAGGCAGCTTTTTATGACACATTTGCATCTCAGCTAGGGAAGGAGAAACAATCAGCAATATTAGGAACCTTTTATGCATAGACGAGATTGTCGGATTACACTTAACTCTTAAGACAAACACGATGATTACAACGCATGCCAAAGAGCTTAAACCCATTTCTCCAGACGAACAGCGGAGAATATCAGTACATTAGCACACACTCGAAGTTAGAAAATTTGTCCTCGAAAGAGTAGGACACACTCGAGATACACCAGCTTAGCAAAAAGGTGTAGGACAAGTGAAATTTCTACAATGCACAGGAATTGTATTTTTCTGCTACAGACTCAAAGGTCGACAAGATAATGTAAGCTGACTGAAAGAGGAGGAAGAAACACTTCATCGTTGCTTATTGCAGTTCATCGGAGATTTTTCATTTATACACATTGATCTTTCTCTTAGATTTTTATTTGAGATATGAGGAAGACTCGATACCGTAGGTTCAAAAAGTAGACTTGTGTTTTCAAAGACATAAGGTAGATAAGAAATCGGATCACACACATAAAGAAATGAACATGTATACCAGGTAAACCATGCTTTCAGAATTAGCAAAGATCAATATATGGTGTTTAAATAGAGACGACATAAACTATAACAGCAGAGCAAGTGCGCTTGCTTTTCTGTATTTAAATCCATGTCGCCACAACCAAATTCACAGTTTCACATAGCAGAAGCTCATAACCGATGAAGGCTTTTCCTTGATAGTGAGCCCCAAGTTACCTATTGGAAGCTGGTTGATCTCTAATACACAGTTCATGCAATGAGTGGAATCGAGCCACCAGCTGCCAGAATTTGCTGTTCCATCTGCAGTTGACAGATTCCTGCCGTTATTGAACATTTTCCACTTTCAACAAAATTATTAGATTTAGCGTGAAGCAGAACATCCATATCAGTAAGTTCTTATATGACATTATCATGCTGACCCTTCGAAGGACATCCATAGAAACATAAGGTCAAAGAATCCATAGCAAAGAAGCAATCGAGAAGGGGGAAAACAGACGTCTCGATCAACAAGGAAACATAACTTTATGAAAGCACATGAAGATCGTAGCAAACACACTTATTTATCTAAAACTGATGGCCTAAGTTAATGTTCATGACATGTAGTTTATTTTTCCAACGTAGTCCTCTTCCTGATTGTATATGAATTATCAACACCACAAAGGCACAAGCACAAATCACAAGGAAAATATCTTTCCATAGAAATCGAGAAATTAAGCTGCATCAAACAGAAGGCAAAGAGTGCTCAATACTCACCCTAAGTAGAGTCTGAAGCTTGTTCTTCACAAGAAAATATTCCTGTTTCACTTGCTGCAAACAGGCTCGGCACCTGCAAACAACCAAGTACCACATGATTGCATATTACAAGAACACAAGTGCCGAAAATTAGCAATCATTATGCATGAACCATTTTCCAGGTAGAGGACACTCACGCTTCAGTGTTCCGCATCTCACAGAAATGACGGAAAGGGATGCAGGCGCTTGTCACTCTATGTGCTCCTATGCTGTTAAGAAATTGGCAACCAGTCACAACCCAGGAAAAACAATTAAGTTAATTTTAAATAAAAAAATTACATCAAATAACTCTACCATAACAGCGTAAGATCTAGTCCCAAGCAAGAAAGCTCTAGATGTAGCAGCGACAAGAGTTTCCTAGCTTGTCATTTCGGTGGTTAAATCTTTCAGTACATTCTGATTTCCTCCAACTTCGATTCAGATTCATAAGAGAATGATGGGGAACTTTGATCCCAAAATGAATCAAAGAATCAACAATAAAATCATATAATCAAAGTGAATCAAAAGACTGTGAATCAGATCCTCTGGTTTAGATTTTGCTTTCACTCTCTATTTCCCTTTTTAACATCCTTATGCTCCATTTGGTATACAGAATCCATTTCCAATAAAATGTAATCTCTGTTATCAAGACAGAAATGGACTTATTCCATGTTTGACAATTGAGTTCACACCAGTTCTTCTAAATGCTCCTTGGAAAGCAAAATACACCAAGGAATGGCTCAAAGTCATAAAATCAACACTAAAATTCCAATCTTGCCTCACTACAATCAAGAGTATGAAGTATGAACCTTTTACTATCTATGGCCTCACTCATGTCATTCAAAACAAAACATAACAACATCCAAATATACCCAATATACCTTGAACTGCTACCCTTGAGCTGATGAACATGAGCATCAACTTTCTGGAAATCCACATTTTCCTGCTCCCTGCCACCACACAACACACTCATCAAAACATAACCCAACCAAATCCCACAAACAAAAACCCTAAATCTTGCACCCCTTTCAACACTTAACAGCGCATGGGTGAGATCATTGAGTAGCCTCTGAGAATCATCGAAGAAAAGCGACACCACTTCAACGACGAAATCGGGATTTGTCTCGTCTTGGAGCTGCTGAAGCTGCGTGAACTGGGCATCCAAATAGCCCTGAAATTCAACTGAAAATCAATCAATCCATCACATATCAAACCAACGACAAAAAAAAAAAAAAAAACAACTCAGGTGATTCCCTCTTAAGTCTGAGACGTGCAAAATATACAGAGTCTGCTTACGAACAAAAGGTAGACTCATTATCTATCAAAGAGCAAACAAAATTTGCAATTGATCGATACCCAGTTGACAAAAAGGGGTAGCAATACCCAGACAGTGTAAAGGAAAAAACAAACGCAGGCTTATCCTTATTACGCCAACAGAGAGACTGTTTATCGATCAAATAGCAAACAAAACTTGAAATTGATCGATACCCAGTTGAGATTAAGGGGTGAAAAACAATACCCAGAAGGAGAAAGGGGAAAGGAAGTATACTATTGTACCTCGCGGAAAAGGGAGGATGAGAAGTCGGCGAATTGCCTCTGCATTTCACTCACTTCCATGGCTGCAAAATGGGAAAAATGAAATAAAATTGGGGACAAATTGGAGAAGAGAGTGCTGAGGGGGAGAATAGAATCGCGTGGTTATATCAAGGGGAAAGATTTGTTCTTGCTCTTTCGTGATTTTTGTTTTTCAATTTTTTTTTGTTAGTCGAGTCACATCAAATTCTTTAAAATAAAAAATAAAATATATAAAGAATAAAAATAATAATATGATATAGAAAAGATACATTGAAATATAATGAATAATAAATATAATATATTATTATAATATATTATATATTTTTTAGATAAAATGAATAAAATCAGATGTAATGAATAATAAAGGATTGAGAGAAAATTTTAGAGAATCCTTATGAATTCTCTTACTTATGTGGGTAATCTTTGGTTGCTGTTGTTAGACAAAAAAACTTTGATGGGATTCCTCCTTAGTTTTGGTAAAGAACGTTGCACTTATCAATGAACGAATAATTCTCGTTATTATAGCTATGGGACATTCAATGAAAGATTGTGCACAAGCAACAGGAGTGTTGGTTACGTCGAGTTGCAAATTTATTGAGCTTATTTACCATCTTTGCCCTTTGGCGTACGAAGGGACGGAGAAAGAGCCAACTATACCTGTTATCTCTTGCTTTTGGCTTGGAGTTTGGACATTAATTATTTGATCCCCATGAAAACAAAGGTCCACATCTTTACATATCACGCTTAGGCCCATGATAATTTGTCTGCATTGATGATTCCATATCTTTATAGGGAGTGTAGTGGCGATAATCATGGATCACAATCTTAGATAAAAGGGTCCAGAATAACGCCTAATATACAGTATAGTTCATCGAAGAGAGTGAAAATAATCATGAGTTACTACGAGTATATCAAAAGGGATCCAGCATATCGCATATCTGGAGCTTGAGAACTCGAAACTCGCATATCTGATCACCAGCAGATCTTGGCACTGCCTTTGAGCAACAGGAAAGAACAACACTTTCAACCAAAACAAAATTTTATATTAAGATCATTCACAAACCATTGTTTCGCTTCGTTTATCTGTCACAAAAACGCACCAGAAACATCATTAACAGCACAAAGCTGTCAATTTTATTTCCATGCCTAGTACAGGAGACACTACAAAGATGCCATTGCATTTTGCTGTGAGAAGTGGAACCAAAGCAACCCGCAGAAGCCGAGATCTCTGGAGTAAGTTTGCTACTATAGTATTGTTACTGAGCTAACAGACCTTGCAACTCCTGCGACAGTATCCCGGCAGGTCGGTTGTTCCAACCATATACTCTGGATTCTTGGTATATTCTCCTAGCGAGGCCCATGTCGCACAGTTCTTATTCTGATCTGTGCAACCGTCTTCAGGTCCTCCTACTACTGTCTTGCTGAAGTCATTGACATAGATCCATTTCGTGGCCGACCATTTCTCACCCTCGATCACGGGACAACCCCTGTGAAGACTGCTTGTGTCGGGAGTCGCATTTGGATACAGGCTGAAGAAGAGTAATGCATCTCCTTTCCGTGGCTTTACTGTTTTACGTAGAGGTGGAAAGAAGTGACATGCAAAATTCAGGATTTCTCCTTTTCAACTTATGACATGAAGGCATGTATGAACTGGACTCTTACCTGCGATTCCCTTCTTCGCACACTCGGATAAATCGTCCTCGTGAGATTTGTGCCTTCCAGATTCCTGCTCAGAACAATAAAAATGCGATTCCTTAAGTCAGACAATGATGGAAAATCAACATCTAACTTGATATCAGTCATCAGGGAAATCCAATAGAAAATTTTTCTGAAGTGCGCAACGTGCGAGTTATTCCCACCTTAACATTGCTCCTCCAGGATAAGCACGGGAACATCAAGAACAAATCAAAGCCAACAAAGTTTGCCCTATTACGTGGCCATCAGTACGAGGACAATTCAATAGTTTCAATGGTTAGTTTCGATAAGTTCATTGACATTATACAGAAACTAAGCAGAAAAACGACAGACTTTTGATCTTTTGCTCTAGATAAGCAATAACTTTTGGTAACAAGAATATGAACAGAAAATTAGATTATAAACTCCAACTTTCAGTAAGGGTGAGACTTAGACCATACCTCTGCAGAAGGGAAAACTGTTTCACAACCTCTTGTGACATCGGACAGGTACATGAGAACCGTCGCCATGCTTTTGCCACCTCGGGCTACGTTTACCTTGTCCACAAAGTAATCATAGTGCGGGTCAAATTTTTGCCCATGTTCATATCTTAAAACTTGTATATCTTCCCCATTCTCTGAAAACCAAGAAAAAGCAGCTCAGATTATCGTCTTCTACGTTCCAAGGACAAGCATGTGTCTTATGTTCATCCAAACACCAATTTCATGATAGCCGAAAGACAAGGTTGGGCAGAATTGATTCATAGTTAGTAAGAGATAGAAAGCAACCCAAAAACAAAAATGTCGAAATACTGATAGAGGCATGGACAACCACAGCGCTAGCCTTTCAAGAAAGTTTCCAGAAAAAAAATAATGAAGTGCATGAGTGCCCTTCTATATAAAGCATATCATATACCTTTTGGTAGGAAAGTCCAGGAAGCGATCTTGTCTTCTATTCGATCTACAATGGCATCCTGCGTACAAGGGAAAGATCATATTACATCTCTGAAAGCATCTCCTCTCAACAGTTTTGTCCATCTCTCAACCCTTATTTACGAGTAAACCTTCATTTTATGCATACGCCAGCCATCGCTTAGTCAGCTAGAGCTTTCTATTAGGAATCAGTTCATCTACAATTTTAGGGCCACTCAACGACCCAACTCATTTCTCGGGGCGGAGGGAGGTGGGGGAGGGGAGAACAGGAAACACAAACCAAATACTTCTACACATCGATTTTCCTTATTTCTCTAGCAGATCTGGCCTTATTCTCAACAATGGCATTGTAATTGATTTGAATGAGCCTTATGTCTTCTATCAACCCCTAACCAATTTTCAACCCCCAAAAGAAACAAATACTAGTGGGATCAATTAAGATGAAGAACCAATCTTGCCTATGCTGATAAACATGCCCGAACTAGTCCTAACCTCGCTGAGCTTGCTCTTTCCAGAATCATTGTCCGCAACAGCCGATCTTTTCAGCTCCATTTTTGCCTTCCAAAACCCACGACATCAATCTCAAAACCAATTAAATATGCAAACCCACGCACTCAATAACCAAGCAGCTAAACACTTACAAGGGATATCAAGTGATCACATTCCCCATCACTCAAAAACTCTTCATACACAAAAGCCCTGCGCAACACATCAATATCCATAAGAACACATAACATTCTCCACAATCCGCCCCACAATCTAAACAACATGTGTTTCACACCTAAGCATACACAACAACCATGACGACAGCCCGTCCCGTCATGAACAAAGAAGGGCGAGATATATACAGCCTTTAGCCTATCACGATGGTTTTTAACGGAACATAGGTATCGGTCCATCCATCATTTTAAAAACTCTGCTCAGATACCGTGTAAAAACATCATTATAAATATACAATATAAATATAAGAAGTGTTTTTGGTTGGTCATCCACATGTCTATTTCCTTTTGGTTAATAGTCATCCACATGGGACTTTTTGGTAGATCGATTTCACAATGAATTAATTAACATCATTAAAAACTTCATTATCAAGCATATGAATGATAAAGTAATTATTTGATAGCTTCCAGCAACAATATTACATATTTTTTTATTTAATCGAGCTTTTATTTGATCGATTATGACATGAATAATCACATTAAAAAAATTAAGTTTTTGTATTTTATTATCTCATAATACATTAATGTTTATGGCTTTATATATTATCTAATACTAGGAGTTTCTTTTAATTGAATAATACATGAATAATCGATAAATTAAAGTTTATAATATACCATCTAACTACTTAATCTAAAATAAATTATTTGTTTTGAATGGAAACAATACAAAATAATACATCACAAAAAAAATACAATTGAAAGTTGTATATACACAAACAAAGATCTAGTTGATATAACACCTAAAACCAATAAACAATCACCATATACCCTATGATCTATTTATAATGTAGCATTACTTTCCACACACCCAATGTCGATTTCTCACACAAACCCCATCTGGACAAAGTCAGCAACTTTCCTCAATTACTACCTAATTTCGGCAAAGGTTTCGTCACACCCAATGGATTTCACGCACAAACTCCATCTGGGCACAACCCAAATCACCTAAAGACACGAACTTTCCTCGATTTGGACCAAATTAATAGGAGAAAATCAAGTGGGCAAAAATGGAAACTTTTTCACCTGGGTCGCCATGAAACTTGCTTGACTTTTGAAGGATTGACGCCCAAAAGCTTATAGTCCAGAGATGAGCTCAAAGATTCATTGATTTAAGAATAGAAAAGAGAGCAAAATTGGGAAGAAGGGTGGCAGTAGATGGAGTTGATCTGCCATTTTCTGAGTGGGTTTGCGACGCCGAGGGCAAAATGGGGAAAGGGGGAAAATTTTGTCTTCAGGATTTGATCATTCGAATGGGTTATGTTAGGTGAGGCCTCATGTTTAGTGATTTTGTTGGTAGGTGGGGAAATGAACATGGGAATGCCCTGCAATGTGTTCCACGTTCGTTCTCGTTTCATAAACTTTATAATATATATATATATATATATTATTTTATATATATAAATATAAATTTCGTTTTTTATCAAATTACGTCTAAATACCATGATTGATATTTCACAATAAATTTATAAAAAACTATGTTTGATCGTCATCGTAACAAAACTTATTAACAGATGACATGGTATCTAATTGCCTTCAATTCCCCTCATAAGTCACAACAGATCTTGCCATCTCCTTATTGTTCTTTTGGTAAACTGAAAATGGACCTTATTGAACTGATATAAAATGGAATAATACAATGCTGATTTACAAATTTCACTTCTTTCTCAGTCGATAAATTTACTCACAGAATCGCACGCAAATGAACAAACAATTTGTATATTGCGACGGAGACTGCTTCAATGGAGGTTCCGAGTGAGTAGTCCTTCGAAGGTTACATAGAGATCATTGTTATCAGGGCCGAAAATTTCTTCAGCCTTCCTCAGGGTCTCCTGATAGCACAAGTACAGTACAACATTAGGTATAAGAACTCTGACATAATAATATGGAGAATAAAGCAAGGATTACATACATCTTTGGTTTGCTTGTGTGAATTCAAGTCCTTGACATTCGCTAAAAATGCACCAAATTGTTCATACGAGAGTCGGCTCCTAAGGAAATAGAATCAGTGTGATCAGCGAATGGAAACCAAAAGACACTATCAGCTCAATTACATGAATCAGACCTTTGGCAAGATCATATTGACTGACGCATGACTAGCTTATGTATAATTTCCCCAGTCACATACTAGATATGCAGTATACTCTCATGGAAGACCCCCCTTTTTTTTTTACCTGACTTGACGAAAGAATTCTTTTCCATCAACTCGAGCTCGTGCTGAAACAAGAACAACAAAATGAACAAGTTCAGGCCAGGATGCATTGATCAGATAATTTCAGTGGGCCGACCCGGGTCCTCTACTCATGATTAGGTTTACCAGGTTGACTGTTTAAACCGAAATCAAACCATGCCGAAGTAAAGAATGATAAATTTCATCCCGGGCTTCAGCAAATGGAAATAGCACTCAGAATGGAAGCGGTCAAGTGCAGCATGGCCGGTGTCATGCATAGTGGTCGCCCAGAGACTTGCACTCCTTGAGGCACCGGTGAGCGGATGAAAGTAAATTAATTCTGTAAGAGTAAGATCTAATGACCTTGTGATCCAGCGTCGGTGCTCAAAAATGAACTGTGATCAACCATGCCACGTGATGTAGCAAATGAAACTGAGTGCCGCCTAGGTGATCCAGGCCTAGGTGTCTTGGAGGGTGATCCAGAAGCAGATGAAGCCGGCGGAGAACCAGGAGGGGTGAGTCGTGGTGTGCTTGTTTGCGATGCTAACAAGAGACCAGCAGAGATGCGTGGCCGGACAACTATGGGAGAATAAGGAACAAAGAAAACACCATCAGGATTAGGTATTAGTCGAGACTCAAGACTAACTTATAAAAGCAGTTATACAAGATCCTAAAGTGAACACTTAAAGCTGTTGTTCAAATGAGTGAACTAGAGTTGACGGAAACTGACCATCTGCATCACGATCCTCCGCAAATGTACTTCCTTGTTCTGATGAATGACTTCTTACTGAAGAATGCGCTGATGGAGGCAGGGTAGAGTCATTATCTGGTACGAAAAGAGAAAATCCTTCATAATAATCTTCAGCGATAAGCTAAGTTCAAATAAATTAAAACGAACAAAGTAAACCACTCCAAGATTAAGAGAAGCAAAGTTCTCCAATATACAACACTTGGAAAAAAAAACATTCAGTTATAAATTGCAAAATGGCATGATGAACGACAAAGAGAGTCAGAATGAATATATTATAGCAAACAGATCAGCTCAAATCAGATTTTCATAGAAGAAATATCGGACCATCTAACAGCTAACAACATGAAGACTATACATCTCCATTCCAAACATGCATTGTTACAACAGAAAATTATCAACTTCAAAGCAAGGTGAGCTCAAGACCTCCATATAGCGATTGAGTGGAAGAGCTTGTGTGACTCTCTAGGTCCTTCGCAATAGCTGCACGAACTCCTGTCTGGAAAATGCATATTCGTTCAGCGGTCCATCCCAGGGTGGAGAATAAAATAAAAATAAACAAACACGTTCATACAAAATGCCGTTTAATTGACCAATTTGGATTGGCTTACTGATCCGTCTTCCTCCTCTTGCAACGATTGCATAAGAGTCTTCCTGAAAACTTCCAACTGCTCACAAGCACACGAATGAGAACATACTAAATCGGCACTTAATAGAAGGTTCCTACTTCCAATCACATATGTTCACAGGTAACTATTGTTATTGAACAAAACCAAGCAACTTGGGACTTTCCGATTAAAAGCAGACCAAAGCAAAGAGTTAAAGCTATGAACATAACACTCCGCAACTGGTGCTTTGAGCCTTTGACTATCGTGCTTGAATAACCGAAAAGGGCAATCAGGGCAATATTCCAATGCTTAAGAAATTATAGCTCGCAGATCTATACCTCACTGTTCGAGCTTGTAGCTACAATTACAAAAGGTTACTAGCACAATAGCATACCTTAGAAACATCTCTTCTCAACTTCTTAACAGTCTCCGACAATGCCGTATTCTCTTTCACCAACATCTCCTGCAACATACAAATTCGGTTCCAATTGAACATGAAAGCAGCAGCACCACAACTCTAAATTGTCCATTTAATCATGATGACAAATTGACAAGTTGACAGCTCACACTTCCGTCCACAAACATAACCCATCACTAGCTGTAAGCACTTCCTAATCGTCCATCTAATCACTGATCACATAGAAACTTAACTTCAACGGATACATTACCTCCTCCATCCCAAAGTGATCGCGACAAAGATAAACGGATGTTTATCGAGATAAACTTTTACTTAATCCATCATTATTTTTCATAATATTTTACTTAACAATGCTGAAAATATAAGTTATACACTATAGCATATGTCCAAGGAATGATACGTTAGAATAACGGAACTTTGCTGGAAAAAATTGCATATTGAATAGTGTAAAAGATAACCAATGTTGCAGTGAAACATCACTCGCAACTTCCTCGCACAGAATTGCGAAAATAAAACATCCAAATTCAATCACTGACGAATCACACAACGATGACAATGACAACAACCGAACCGGACCGGACCAGCGGACCTCACCTTCTCCTGCAACGCGGCGGCGAGTTTATCAGCTAAATCCGCGGCGGCACCGTCGAGCGACTCGACCTGAGAATTCAAATCCTCCAAAATCCGATCCCGCTCCGTGATCGCGGCGCGGAGCTCGGAGGCCTCGGACTCGAGGGATTCCACCCGAGACGAGAGAGCGATGGAGGTGATCTTGCGGGCCACGTCGAGTTGCTCGAAGGGATCGGATGGAAGAACGGAGATGATCTCGTCGGAGAGTCCGAAGAAGAAGGGGCCCGTGATCGGAGGATTGGGGTCGGCGGCGGCGGCGTCGGCATCGGGGTTGGATTCGGCTTGTGGTTGTGATTCCATTGATTTTTTTGTTTTCCTTGTTTCTTGGATGTGTTTTTGAGGTTTGTGTGCTGCCTTTGGGATTTGTGTTCTGTGTTTTTGGGATTTTTGGGGTTCGAGGAAGTGAAATGAGTGGCTTGAGTGGGAAGTGAGGATTTTGTCAAAGGATAGAGTTGCAAGAAGTGACAAACTTTTCATATGCCCCGGTCGGTTTGGTCTGTGTTACTACGGAGAGGATCATATGCCCTGGTCGGTTTGGTCCGTGTTATTACGGAGAGGATCACCGCGGGATGCTGTGCCAAAAAAAGAATAGAAAATAAAAAGCTCACACAGATTTCCTACAACATCGACACAGCATAAAGCTTTTAACAGCATGCAATCCGGCTCCATGTTTGGTTATTTTAATATTTTTTCGTCTCAAACTTTTTACAACGACATACATATCGATATATAATTTAGTACAATCAAATGTTATTTTTAATAAAATTATTTGTAATATCAATTATAAATTAAGTTATGGATTTTAATTCTGATCAAATATAAGATTTTTATGACATCGTTAAAAATAAGAAATACACATTTCGATGTGTTTATTGTTTCAAAAACTATTGGACCGATGGAGTACTAAAATTTCTGATTTAGGCCTCGACAGGTAGGGTCATAAGATGTTTTGCTTAGTTAGTTACCGGATTGAAGCATTTATTATCCTCTATATCCCAATATAATTATAACAATTTTCATTGTATCCTCAATTCAGTTGAAACATCATTATTCAAGTATCCGTGTCGGGTCCAAGTATTATAACTAAAATGAAACAAACGGATAATAGGGTTAAGGTCGATTTCCCTCATGAAAATTATGTGCATATTTATAAGATAGTGTGAATAATCGTCAAAGTTGCATCTTAGGTTATCCATCTCCATAGTATTGAGTCCTTTGTTGACAGTTCCGGACAAGTCATGCTTCCACAAATCAACCATTTCATTCCCCTCATCGATCCTACAACGCTTGCCCACTCGTTAGTTTGTGTGGTCTGTGTGTCATCACCCACATGAAAGAAATGTGACAAAATAAGAGGAAGCAACGAGATTCATTGATAGCAAAAGCATAGAGATTCCGTGATTCAGTGGTTATGATCCGTCTAATGTAATGTCGTGCCACAACAACTCAAATAATCTTTTAGCCGTCCATTGAAAACGAAATGCAGCATCTCACATGTTCATTCAGCTCCAAAGAGAACTGATGACATGAATGATAACGATGTCGGCCAACGATTCATCAAGAGAACAAATTATCAGAGGACCATAGAACTAAAGCACTGATGCCATTGACGGATTCTATAAAGGAGACCAATTGATCTGTAGAGAAGTTACATAGAAGCCTTTTCAACATGTTCGAGCTGTTGATATTACATTTGATCATCTGCCGACGTGCACGATCATACACCTCGAGAGACCCATCGACTTGATCGTGATGGTCAAACTTGTTGCCATCATCTCTTTTAACACCTTCTCATTAGAAAAAATCTGAAAAAACTTAAAAACACAACAAAAAAAACCCATAAAATAAACCTAAAACACTAAAAAAAACACTAATAAATATCCTAAAATAACTTTAAAATACAAAAAAATTGAGAAATGATAAGGCAACAGCACGAGACTTGGTCCAATAGCAGTGATCCTGTAACCATGAACTATGTCTGATTCATGATGATAGTTCTCGGAAACTTTATTGAACAATATCATAGTCTCATAGAGATGAATGATGATCGTCCCAGGCCTTGTATCGGCCGCAACGAAATGAAGAGCGCTTGAAGATGATCCGAGATTAAAGCACACCACCTCTTTCGTTCATGCTCGATCTGGACTCAATTTATCAATTTCATAAACATGAAATCCCCAGAGCATCGATCAGTAATAACCCCGATTCATGATGCCGAATTCATATTCGGCGACCAAGATGCAAAAGCACAACCGCGTCTTGGAATCACCAGATTTTTACTGAAATCATCAAGGTCGCAACAATCGGGCTAGACAAACATGAACACGACTCCGGAATTCCACAGGCAACAATAAGATTACCTCAATTTGATTCTTCTTCCATACATAATTCTTCAACTTACACAACACCAATTAATTCTTCTTCCACATAATCTTCACATAATCTCCCATAATCAATCCCACTAATCACTCCTCTCAATCCTCATCTCATTGCATAACACCACAACAACATTTAATAAACCACCATAGATAGATTAATCCAACTCTCATCCCATCATCTAATCCAACTCAATCCCCACCATCCATCTTCCCCGTTTCTCAAAAAAATACCCGAAACGGATCGGATCGGATGGTGGAGATCGAGCCGGATGAACGAGACAACAGCAGATCGATATTACACCTTTGATTCACATGGATCAACCTGGATCCAACCGGCTTCTAGGGTTAGCCGATACCATATCCTCCATAGATTTCATCATTTTGGCGGTTGTTGAGATTTGATTTTTACGATTCAATCGAGGCGGAGCAAGCGTCTCAGATCTCTGGTGGCAGAGTCATCGACGACGAGATTCATCTGCTTCTTCTTGGAGAACGATGGCAGGGGAAGCGAATCCGGGGATGGCGAAGCGAAGAACGCGGATCCGGCGTACAAGTTCACCGGAGTCGCCGGACCCGGATCCGCGACCCGGATCTGGTCCGGATCTGACCCGATCCTCGTCTCCGCCTTCTTCGCCGGCGTCGGCGTCACCGTTTCCCTCACCTCGAGCGTCTCGCCGCGGCGGAGAATCGTCACCTGTCCGATGAGGGGAGATCTCGCGGATCTGAGATCATCCAAGCTGGATCGCCTCGGGATCGATGCCGTCGTCGGGGGATAAGGATTGAGCTGGCCGTTGTTGACCGGCGACCTCTTCCTCTGAACCGCCGCCGCCGGTTTAGCGATCCGGTTCGGCCTGGCCGCGGCGCCGTTGTTGGAGTTTTTCCGGCGAGGGAAATGGAAAGCCCACGCATGCGGTGTACGGATCCGTTCGATTAGGATATCCTGCGGTCTCAATACCTCCGTCGCCATGACACTCAACAAAACAAAAACAATTAACAATTATCCGAGTCGAAATCGATAAGGTATAATTATCGATCAAAGTTGAGATTATGCTTGGTAAGTTTTGGGAGAAATATATGTTATACACCAGCCTCGAATGTAACGTAACGTTGTCCTTGGACGCCTTGAAGGAGAAGGAGAAGGAGAAATCAGTTGGAGGAGGAGGCGAGGTTCCCTGGTGGTGTTTGGAGATTCTGAATATTTTTTCTTTTTTTTGATAGGTTTTGTGTTTATGTTTTTAGCGATTTTGGTGATTTTGGTGTTGCGGGTTTTATAAGGTGGGAATGAGAATGGCTGATGGAATTGGAGTGTGGGGTAGAGGTCATACGGTGTGCGTGAATGGGAAGGGTCAAGTACGAATAACAATGAGGAACATGGAAATGAATTTCCTTTTTGCTTTTCCTTTTCCTTTTTTTTCCTTTATTTTATTTTTATTTTTTGGAATCAGTGGTTTGTTCGGGGAAAGTGGACGGAAAGAGAAAATGATACGCTTGGATGGGAGAATAGTATTCGAGCACGTGTGGACCACCCTGTGACGAGGCCTCGATATCGACGTTTGATAAGACTTGGACGACGTTTGGGTTCCGTTAGTCAATGTCGTTTGATTTTGACATGTCCGTTTGTTTTGCCGTTATCACGGACGTGAATAGTTGCCGTTTAAAAGGTGAGGAATTATTGGTGAGAGCAAGAGTGGAACTATTCTAATCAAAGAGTAGAGGACCACGTCAGCGTCGGTTACAGAACTTAAATGATGGGGACCACCACTAAGTTGTCGGGTCTTGAAGTTGGGTTAATCTATTTCGACGATGGAGATTTTGATTAATTAAATGATTAATTAATATGCGTGTGAGTGAGACGAGGGGTTGGGGGTGGGGGTGGGAAGTGGACAGACACAGTGGGACTGAGGAGCAAGTGGAGAAAAAGAGATTGGTTTTCAAAGGAGCCAATGGACATGATCCACCCCTTTGAGTTTGGCTTTTGCCGTCTGGTTCGACCGTCGACATTGTTCACGGCCTCACGGGTAAAAATCATCGCTATATCAGTGTGCGTAGAATATCATTTTCAAGCGAGGGGTTTTACTTTTTTTTCAAAAAATCGATATCGATTATTCCTTTTGTGCATCATTTCTATAAACATAAATAATATTCATTTCGAAAAAATACAATCATTTGATTAGATACGAACGGCGATATAAAATTTGATATATATACAACGATAAATAAATGTAATTTTTTTAATAAATTTGTTATACAACATTAATGATCGTGTAAATTACGTATCTCAATTTGATATTTATTACGTGATAATTAGACATAATTTAATATAAAAACAAAATTTATATTCATATATATAATATAATATATATATATTATTAAAAAAAAGGATGGACGGACTAGCACAAAGTTGGGTGTTAATGAGAAGAGACTAGTCTAGTCTAAAACGATTAGACATATTCCTGAACAAACAAACATACCTTTTGCTTATCCACTCGTAAACGGAGCATTACAACCCTCTCCGATGATGACAACATTTCTGCGAAAGAGCATGCCAAGGTTTAATTTGATCAGCACAACAATAGTTTGAATATGTCTTACAAAGATTTGCCATTAACATCACATACACTAAGAACTATGTAACATCTTTTTGAATTTGATCGGACGATTCAGATTTGACCACGACAAACTGAATGTACTGAACAGCAAAGTATGCCACAAAGTTCAGACAGTTGGCTGCCCTCGCTAACACAAGAACCAGATATGGGAACATGTGGCTGCGAACTCTCCTCCAATGGCTTCCTTCAACATGTGGACTCTCTTGATCCCATTTTCCCCTTCTTTTATCCACCACCTCACCAACAAAATCTCCGGTTCATTCCTCTCTCATCACCCTCCTCCCCCACAATGTCGTCCTCCGCCGCCGCAATCCGCTGCAGCTCGGGTTCCGTCCCCTTAGGGTTCCGATGGTCCTCTGAGAACCGCAACGTCCGATCCTCTCCTCGGAACCTAGTTATTCCCCGTGCATCGGTCACTGAGCCGAGCACGGGGAAGCGGGTGAGGAGGAAGAAGAAGGAGGAAAAGGTGAAGGTGAAGGAGGAGGCTGTGGTGGTGGTTGCGGAGGAGGAGAAGAGGGGTGAGGATGTGAATGGGGATGCGGCGGCGGCGGCGACGACGGCCACGGCGGTTGAGGCGGAGAGGAAGGATGAGGGATCGCAGCTGGGGTTGCAGCCTGTTTCGGTTATCAAGAAGCTCGATGAGGTAATCATCTCGCCCTCACCACGCCCTGTAGTTAAGTTTTATCTTAAGATAAATGGATTTGTCTTAAGATTTAGGTAAGTTATTTGTTATGTGAACTCGTGAATTATGAATTTATGATCATAAAATTGGATTACTATAATGGCGTAATGTAGTTAAAAATGGGATTCGTGCTCGTGACCTCTAATGAGACCATAGCGTTACATTGGCTATTGAACTGTAGTTGGGTCGTAACTTTACATTGGCTTGTGTAGTAAGATTTGGGATATTCTGAGTTCATGAACTTCAGTCAAGTCGGAATGTTAACGTTGGCATGATGATGTGAACTTTGATCGCGGAGTTGTCTTACATTATCTCAATGTGGCTAAATAATCCGATTCTGAGCACTTATCTTAATGTCACATTGGTCTAATCTAGTGTGATAAGAGATTCAAACTCGTCGAAACGTGAAATCTGGTCAAATCATACTCTTATATTTGCATTTTGTGACTCAGTGTTGCTCATCCTTGGGCTTTGTTTGACACTGAAGATGTTAACAACCTCGCTTGCAGGTAAACCCGTTTGGACTTGGGAGGAAATCGCGCCAGATCTTCGATGAAGTGTGGCGCAAGTTCTCAGGCCTAGGCCAGATTTCGAGAACCACACTCCTCGACGACACAGTGCTTGTCAGAGAAGAGGTGAGGGCGCCCTTCTGCGAGTTCACAGTCCCGGGGGCCCAGAACACCACAGTCCTTGTGGTTGGCGCCACTAGCCGCATTGGTCGCATTGTGGTCAGGAAACTCATGCTCAGGGGCTACACGGTCAAGGCGCTTGTAAGGAAGATTGATGATGAAGTGAAGGATATGCTGCCGACTTCTGTGGAATTGGTAGTCGGTGATGTTGGCGACTCTTCCACCCTCAAAGATGCAGTGCAAGGTTGCAACAAGATCATTTACTGTGCTACTGCTCGCTCTACCATAACAGGAGATCTCAACAGGGTCGACCACCAAGGAGTCTCAAATGTGAGTAAAGCGCTGCAGGACTTCAACAACGACCTCGCCAAACTAAGAGCTGGGAAAAGCAGCAAGAGCAAGCTTCTTATTGCGAAATTTAAATCAGAGGCTTCTTTGGATGAATGGGATTTGGAACTGAAAAACCGCTATAAGGTAACAGGTTTATTATGTTTCGCATATTCGCTGTGTCAGACATGTTATATGGTTCGGTCTCTGAATCCATGTTTCAAGTGCTAACAGTGTCTTTTGGTTGTATAAACTAAACATTTTCATGCATCTTGTACCCTCGACTGCAGGTTCTTTCTGAGTATGACGACACAGACGATTTCGCGGAATTTGGATGGGAAGAAGAGACCAAAAGTGCCGTCTTCACAGGGTTTGTATCCACTAGAGGAAGCTACGTAGAGCTCTCACGACCCCTCTCGCTTCCCCTAGGCAACACGCTGGACCGGTATGAAGGTCTTGTATTATCGGTTGGAGGCAATGGGCGATCGTATTCTCTGATACTTAAAGCAGGACCAGCAGCGAATCGATCTCAAAGCAAATTGTACTACGTAAGATTCAATACGAAAGTTGGCTATTGCAGGATTCGAATTCCCTTCTCAGCATTCAGGCCTGTCAATGCGAGCGATCCACCGTTGGATCCTTTCCTCGTCCACACCTTGACCGTAAGGTTCGAGCCCAAAAGGCGGAGGCCCATGGCCATCGACGAGTCAGCAGATGAGGAGGATGATCCGAGAAGCTTCAGACTGACACTTGGGTACATCAAGGCCCTTCCTACAGGACAAGAAACAGACTTCGTCCTTGTCTCATGTACCGGGTTGGCGGTAGATCCATCCAGGAGAGATCAGGTGCTGAAAGCCAAAAGGGCCGGAGAGGACTCTTTGAGAAGGTCAGGGTTGGGATACACAATAATCAGGCCGGGGCCGCTAAGAGAAGAGCCTGGCGGGCAGCGTGCCCTGATATTCGACCAAGGGAACAGAATCTCGCAGGGTATAAGCTGTGCGGATGTGGCTGATATATGTGTCAAGGCATTACATGATTCAACTGCTAGAAACAAGAGCTTCGATGTTTGCTACGAGTATGTGGATGAGCAAGGGCAGGATCGATATGAACTGGTCGCACATTTGCCCGATAAGGCTAACAATTACCTGACGCCGGCCCTGTCAATCCTAGAGAAGAACACATGAGCTATACTCTTACAGTTTGTTCATACTCCAGGCGCCACAGGAAAGCAAAGAATTCATTCTAGTCTTACAATTCCTCCTGACAGACGTCCTCTGTTATACGAAAGTGTCGACCTGTTGTATAATGTCTCTTTGTTATGGTTTGAGCTCGCGAACGAGCAAACACTGTGTGAATATCTATATTGTTGTAAGGTAATGCTGAATGAGTTCGCCTCCTGCCAAATTTTCATGGCCCATTGTTCATCTCATGCTGTGTGCGTATTGCATTGCAATTGGGAACATCAAAAACTCTGAACTACTCCAGATAGTATCTCAAAATACCACCCCCATGCCCAGGTGAATTGTTATACCAACCACTGCTTAGCTGATGAAACGTTTTTCATTTCACGTCTATCGATAACATTATGATTTTTTTTCTAAAATGATATGACGCAAAAATTATTTTTCAATCGGAACCCAGTAAAATAAATTCCCAATATGATATATCTATGACGAAACGATGTGGAGCTATCTCTGAAAGGGATGATTGCTCAGGACTGCAGACGGCTAGCTCAGTCCTTCGGTGAAGTTTGTTAACTTTGGGTTTGCAGAGAGGCTAATCGTGTTGCATATATGTTATAACCTTATAAGTGTCTGAATGTCATAGTTAGAGGAATCACCTAATAAGTTGTCATTATACATCCTCGAATTATGTAATATTGATAAGGGGTAATGAATTATCCATAATGGGTTTTTTTCAAAACAAATAAAATAAAAATAATTTTTAAAACAATGCAAGTGGTCTAACAATGTGTACATGTTGAGATCCAAATGGGGTACAAAGTTCAGCTTCGCATGGGAAACAACCCCTCGAGCACTCAAACACCAGCAACATCGGCGCCGGAAGCAGCACCGGAGAAACCGCAGATGCCGCCGGCGGTTCATCAGGATGATGCCGACGAGGAAGACGAGAGCGTGAAGCAACTCGGGGATTGCTCATCGCTGTATTTATCCTTGCAGGTATCATTTCTCTTCAAAACCCTAAACCCTAATTTTATCGATTACATTTTTGCTGAATTGATTGGAAGTTATCTTGCAGGATTGTCTTGTGAAGACGGATAGGAATCGGAAGGCATGCCAAAAGGGTGAGGTTTTTCCTCATCTGCTTTGTTTGAGATCATATCGGAATGTAAACACTTTTTAGTTGATTTTTGATTGGTTAAATGTACTCTTCTGAATGTATTACAATGAGCCGAGGTTGAAAAAACCTGATGAATATGTGTTGCTCCAACTAGGCCTATATGTATTACAATGAGCTGTTTTCGGCTTCCGGATACCATGGTCACAGAATTGCAGAGAATGTAACAAGTACCTCTGGGGTGTGTCACAAGAGAAGCGGAAGATTCACTGGGTAACGTGGGAGAGACTTTGCACCCCTAAGCACCAAGGGGGTTTAGGATTCCGCGAACTGGGATGCTTCAATGATGCTCCTCTAGCGAAGCAAGTTTGGAAACTGATAAAAAAAAACCCGAATTCACTGGCTGCGTGTTTTTTGAAGGTACCAATGTCATCCAGACCGGTATAGGGCATAACCCCTCCTATATTTGGCGAAGTCTTTGATCAGTGAGATCACTCGTCCAAAGGGGACTGTGCTGGAGGGTGGAAACTGGAAGCCAGATCAGGGACTTTGGGGAGCTGCCGTGACACTGCATACAGGAAGTAACAACTGGGGGTCCAAACAGACATGAAGGTTGCAGCCCTGATTGACCATCAAATAAGATCCTGGCAAGATGAACAGCTCGGGTCTCTTTTTCCTCAGAACATCGCGAACCAAATTAGGAAGATCCCAATTGGACTGCCATCACGAGGGGATAAACTGCCATGGACCCTAACCGACAGTGGCGGTTTCATGGTTCAATCGGCTTACAAACTAGCGTGTGCCATCAGATTTCAGGATGCCAGATGTGGAAGAAGATATGGCCAACAATATGGCCCCTAAGGTACAGCTCTTCACTTACAGACTGGTTCCAGGAAGAGGCTTTTATAGCCCAGATCTGCTCGCTCCTTTACGGGATTTGGAATAATCGAAACCACAGGATCCATCAAGGTGAAGTCCTCTACCATGGTGCTTCAATTACCCTTGGCTGCAGCTCGAGACTTCAGGAGAGCAAGAATGAAGGTGTGTGCTGAGGGCCCGAAAAGGGCGTAATGGGTGGACAGGGAAAGGAATTGAGCAGAAGGGTGACGTCGCTTGGGGATTTGGTGAAAGTAAACGTAGATGCTAAGGTGCAGGATGGGATAGGAGTGGATGTAATTGCAAAGAGATGTATCAGCATACGTGGTCAGGGAATCCTTGGTCATTCACTTACAGCAATGGAACTAAGTATAAACAGTTTGGTCTATGACAGTTAACCCGATGAAACCAAACTCTGGATTTGAAGAGAATTATAGCGAAAGAGCAAGGCATCCAACATGCATTCAAGTGAGAATATACATAGAATCCATATCATCGCCGAAATTCGACCAAGACGAAATAACATCTCACAACTATCAAGGACTACTTAGTAGTATCAATTATTGTTACTGAGTAGGTCCAACGACCTAGTGCACAAAAAATGTCTCCTCGAAGATTTGCCTCGCCTACCAGTTCAGTTCTTGCCACAGGAACCAGCTGCTCAGAGATTCAAGCTGCCAAGCAGAATCTTGACAACCAAAATGATCGCTGTGCTGGGAGCAAGAAAGTGGACAGGACCAACTTCCTGCAAGAAAGTATGTTAACTCATCGGATTTGGAGCCATTGAGGAGAAACAGCATACTCCAAGTCCACCTAGAGTAATTAAATGGCAGCAGAATCATATAAACATTTCATGGCAGCAGAATCATACCAGTTCAAGAAAAGCTTGATTGACAGAGGAGCATCACTTCTCATTCTTCACATTACAGGAGAAGATGCATGAAGACTGCCACAGAAACCTCACCCGATGATCAGGGCGGATAATGTGCAGGGGGCGGTGCTACAGTGGCTGTGTTTGATCTTTCATTGTCACCGATCGAGATGATTGCAAATCTGATGAGGGACTAGCTGCTGAATAATACATGTCTGAGCTTCCATTGGCAGAGGTCTCAGCCGCTCCATTTAAATTTGTCACCTCTGAACCAGCCTGTTTAAATCACGAGATATGGTTATCTTTTCTCGATGACGATTCACTAGGAGCAGGCAAGGCATGAACTTTCCTGACATTGAGTAGTATACAAGGAAAGACCTTCGAAGAGCAATATAAAGTTACCATCACAAAAATAAGGGACTGATGCAGATTTTCCCTAGGACTGATGATAGTCATTATACATGAACACTTCAAAATGTCTACCTAAGAGTAAATGCGGCACAAATAAGAAGAGAGAGACAAGAGATGAAAAAGCGTGAATGTAAAATTTCATCTGATGCATACCCTTGATAGACCTTTAACATGAACCACAATGATGGTTATATCATCAGTTCGATTTTCATTCGCCAACCATAGCTTATAAGATTCTCCAGCAACTGCAGAGCAAGCCTCTCGAGGATCTGGAAATTTCGCGACCTATAGTAGACAGAACACCACGTGAAACAGGATTAGATGTTGATTTAGAAACAAGAAAGTTAATTTAAACCTTGCAAATCTATTTATTTAAATATTAGAAGCAACAGCATACGAGGACTTTGAGCCCAATATTTTTTTTTAGGACCACCAGTCTTCCAAGAAACATAAGAATCCACACAATATATCATGCCTTACATCGATGGAATTATACAGATTGAATAAGATTCTGTGTGGATAATTAACTAATGAAAATATAAATAGCAAGCAAAGCAAGGCAACAAGACCTTCACCCTTCTATTTGGAATTCTTAAAACGAAGAAGAAATAGATTGTAGTTAATTTGCCATTCAGAGAAGGAAAAGGATCAGGTTGGATCTAGTTCAGTAAAAGGAATAGAATCTAAAACATGTATCTTCAGCGCATTCGAGGGAAAAGCTGTAGTAGCCACAATGCAATAAACAACATTGAGGACTAAGTCAGACAAGAAATTGACCAGAAAGAATAGTTGAACGTACCATATCAATGACTGCTTGGCTGGAAAGAAACTCGAAGACCCCATCACTGGCAACAACAAAAAATGGATGATCTGGTGTTAGCTGAATGACCTTGACCTCAGGCACAGCTATAACACCGATTTTCTCAGCAGCGAGATCCCCTATACTTCTTGTAAAAGCGGTTCCAGGGTACATCCCATTTTGAACCCACAACCTAGGTGGATCACCGCCTTCAGTCTCCTCATTACCCCATGCTTGTATATTCGGATCCTTATTCCCCTCGACTTGATCAACGCTCAAAACCCGAGCTCCACATGACTTCACCCTCTCGTACTCGTCCTTCCTAAAAGGAGTCTGATCCTGAGACAGGTCTTGTGCAACAATTTGATTTCCATCCTTGACAGCAATGACTGCTCTAGAATCGCCTGCGTTGGCAACATAAATGGTATCTCCAACAATAAGGGCAGTTATCGCTGTCGTACCACTCATCATATCATCTATATCACTTAAATGTAACTCCTCGTTTGTGGCACTGAATGCATTTTTGTAAGCCTCCCCAGGATCTTGCGACAAAGTGGGATTGCTCGACAACTTCTCTAATATCTTGTCCTTTGCAAACCTTGAGCACTCACCGCCAAATTGACCATGCCCATCGAAGACACCAAAGAAATGGATGTTCGGATTACCCTGGACGTGTGTCCCAATGCAATAACTATCCTGGTTTTCTTTTCCAGGAGAATCAGGATAGCGTCCCTGAAGAGTAAGAACAGCATACTCCAAACTGTAATTATGGGAAGGCACGGGAACAGCTTCCAACGATATTTCTGTAAAAGCAACCACATCCTGACCACCCTGATGAGCAGATCCACCGCTCGTCTTGTTCTTAAGAGCGCCGCGGTTCTTACCACGAGATATTCGGAAGCAACAACACTTGCAAGTGGATTGACAACAGCATTCACAACGTTTGCTACATACACCACCCATGTTCTCAAACTTACGACTCAATGACTAACTGTTTACACCAAAATCATCTAAATCAGTGCAAACCACTCACAAGAGCAACAATTTCCCAATTCTCAAACAGCAAATCCTTTACAGTCCCAATTCAGAACAAGCCAAGAACAATACCTCATATACAGCAACCAGCAATTCCTTCATAGTCCCTTCAAAATTGCAACACCCAGATGAAAACCCTCGTCTGGGATTTCTCCAAAATGGGATTTCTAAGGCAATAAACCCTTCAGGATAAGAATACTCCACACCTGAAGCAAATCCCAATTAACAAAAACCCTTTTGTGAAGCAAAAAGTTGAAATACTCCCCTTCTTCTCAGGTTCTGCAATGCACTTTCTCCTCTCTTTCCTTGAAGAGAACGTGTGGTGGGGTTTGTGGAACAAAAAGAGAATAAACCCAGAAACCAAATCACTTCAATCACACAAAAAAGTAACCCATTATCACAAGTGGAAGAATAAGATCAAAAACTTGCAAACCCTAGCAATACCATCAAAGGATCTTGTATTTGATTTTGGGGCAATGAAGGAATTGAAGAAGAAGATTATGAGATGGGTTTTGGGTGAAAATGTGAGTTGGGTATTGATTAAATCATCAAATCAAAAGTCCATGTTGTTGGGTCAATCCAACTACAAGACTACAACGTGAGATTGTGGTGGGAAAATGTGCGGAAAATGAGGAGGAAAATGAAAGCATCATCCCATCTTCCTATACAAGAATACAAGTTCACGTTACTGTTTGTTTCAGTGTAATTGTGATTGGAGTATGTGGTGCGGTGGGTGAACATCCTCTAGAAAAGTCGGAGAAAAGTAGTAGGAATACAACTCATGAAATATTTTTAAGTTTTAAATATTCGATGTATAGGTGAAAAACAAGCAACAATAGAAAGGGAACGTTTCAGATAATCTCGTTTAACATATCAAATCCTGAACTGTACTATTAGCTACAATAAATTTCCACTGGATGCAACTTGCATACGTATATTTTGCAATATTCTCTCGAAACTATATTTTGTTGATAATTTTAGTTGTTTGACTTCTTGAAAGATTAACCATATCAAATAGAATTTCCGTCTAATAATTTTTTATAATGATATGTATTTCGATAAATTTTATTTAAATTGAACTTTTTAATTATGTCAAATTTTTTTCAATTATCACAGACTTAATTTCCTAATACGTGCCGTACAAACATTATGAATATGATGGCAAACTGCTCTTCTACACACTGCCTATCAAAAGAAAGAATGAAGAAAGCTCTGCATTATGAAAGGACCACCACAAAGTCAGAGTGTTAAATTTCATGGAAAATTGGCTTGCATGTGTTTCACGTTTCGTCATAAATCGCTGATGCCGAGCTTCTTTCCCCTTTCCCCTTTTCAAGAATTTTTTCTCTTTTTCTTAGTTTATGCTAAGACATGGCATGTTGATCAATGAGCTAATTATTGTGTGTAACGCATCAGATATTAGTTAAATAAAGAAATGATGCAAAATTTCCACCCCGTCCGTAAGCACCACCGGCTAACTATTACAGGTCTCTAAGCTCTCAAACAATTACTCAAGTTTTTTATGTTGATTATTTAAACAACACGACTTTATTTAGGTGAAACCACTTATTTTTTAATTCAAATTGAAAAAGACTCATAAAATAGAACGATTCACAGCATGTTTATTTTCTTCATTTGTAATACTCAAACTCGAGATTTGGTGTAGGTGGAACCTATCTTAACACAACGTTGATAGCAATACGAATCTTCTATGTACGACATGTATGTTCAGTAGATGCATATATTGCTGCTGTGCACCATTCTTCTCTCTCATAATGAAGGAGGTAAGTCCTTCAGCATATGCAATTAACATTGCCCACGATAACAATTTTTAATCCGATATAATCTATCAGCTCGAACGTGGATGGTTTATTTTGGAACTATAAAAACGTTGAACAAATACATACATCAGGATTCAGGAAATACTGATTATCTACTCTGGCTTATTGCTAGATCAGGTTATACTATAGAGATGGTTTGTCATACCGTCTTGCCCATGGTTCCGAACACTTCTTATCTGGAATTATATACCTGTTCAACTTTACATTATGAATCCTGACACGATCCTCTTCTTTATGGACATGGACTGTTCTCGATCCATATCAAGGAAATTCAGGGAACTAGCAATCATCTGAACGTAAAAACAACTATCATGCACAACTCGTAAACAATGTCACTATTTACTCTTAAATAAAGCAAAACGCGGGAAATACTCCTCAACTGAACAATTTTGGTTATGATATAAAAGCAGCACAAGGAACACAAAGCCTACACCTTTTTCCTGCACAACCCAAAAATATAGGAAGGAGAATGCCTGCAATCCTGTTAGATATTTAGAGATCTGAAATTTATTAGCTAGAATTTAGGTCATCAAAATAAAGAACCCAATATTCATCTAAGAATGTCAATGATAGTAAAAGAATCTTTTGAACCACAAAAATAGGGAAATCTATAATGTCTTCACAGTTCATCCCCCTAAAAATAAGCAAATTTGATCAAAGGTTTAACAAAAAATCAACCAGCCCCCCAAAAATGAGTCATTTCAAGTCAATAGACAGCTATAATCCTCATATAGACACTAAAATTACCTCCTAAAAATTGATGACCAACAATCTTCATTGCCTCTTCCTTTTACCTGTACCTCGAGTCATCGAGGCTTCAAAAAATCTCATAAAAAGATATTTTCAAGAACGTAAAACGAAAGAAATTCTCCGACAGGATGGCCTTTTGGAGTAGCTCCTCCCCTCTTCCCCTCCTTGGCCTCCTGTCATACCTGCTCTTGCACCTTATTATATCAACCAGCGGTATACGTGTCGGGATCATCAGAAGACCGGTTCCCGACCTTCCTGTCTTCCGAGAGGCACCGGCCTTTGTCAATGCCAAAGAATGTGGGTTTGGGGAGGCAGACAAAATCCACATTTCCATGACCCTTGATGCCAACTACCTCCGAGGCACCATGGCGGCTGTCCTCTCCATCCTACAGCATTCCACGTGCCCCGAGAACTTCGCCTTCCATTTCCTTGCTGCAAGGTCAGAGCCACAGATATATTCCAGCATCAACTCCACCGTCCCTTACCTGAACTTTAAAATATATCATTTCGACTCGAATCGTGTGAGAGGGAAAATTTCGAAATCTATAAGGCAAGCATTGGATCAGCCTTTGAATTATGCGAGAATTTATCTGGCCGATATTCTTCCTCCTGAGGTAGGAAGGGTAATATACCTGGATTCGGATGTCATCGTGGTGGACGATATCTCTAAGCTCTGGTCAGTGGATTTAGACGGTAAGGTGGTGGCTGCACCAGAGTATTGCCATGCGAATTTCACGAACTATTTCACGGAAGCCTTTTGGAATAACTCGAGCTTGGCAAGCACGTTCAAAGGAAGAAATCCATGCTATTTCAACACGGGGGTGATGGTGTTGGACGTCGATAAATGGAAGAAAGAAGGGTACACGCAACAGGTAGAAGAATGGATGCTGGTGCAGAAGCAGAGGAGGATATATCATTTAGGATCATTGCCACCATTCTTGCTAGTTTTAGCAGGAAACATAAAGGCGGTTGATCACAGATGGAATCAGCACGGTCTAGGCGGCGATAACTTGGAAGGGAAATGCCGAAGCCTACATCCCGGTCCCATTAGTTTGCTCCATTGGAGCGGAAAGGGAAAGCCGTGGTTAAGGCTCGACTCTAGGAAGCCATGCCCGATCGATCATTTATGGGCCCCATACGATTTGTACCGTCCATCGAGAACCTGGTTGGAAGAATGAGGTGCAAGGTGGAAGATAGGTCTCGAGCGGCAAATCAAAAAGAGGAGGGGATAGGGGACGAATTGAGAAGAGCGAGCCAGAAAGGTGAAGACCACGCTGGGAGAGGGGAAGCTGAGCAGCTTGAAAACAAACGCTACAGGAGAAAATGTACATTGAGTTGAATCAAATGGAATCATTTTGTGAAACAAAAATGAAGGATCAGAGGCTTTTTGATGAGCTTTAGGTTAAACCTTGGAGGTGGGATTTTGAGCGATGCCCTTATACATAGCGGCGTCCTCAAGTATCATTCTCAATGGACAGGAAATATACTTGAGATAGTTTTAGGACATTTTATGAAACCTAGAACAACCTGTGATTCTCTCTTATTGCTCTGTTTCTTCTACTCCTCGTGCTCTTTGTGGTGCATTCTCTACTTCACTCTCAAACCGTAAGGAATGATGCCCAGCTTCCATAGAGAACGATTTTCGGGTTATGACGAGTCATTTTAATTATTTCAAGATTCTCGCTTAAATGATTCCAAGAAGGTCACAAAACATCCTAGAAAGCGCTAAGCAATCTAGGCAATTCAAGTTCTTTTTCTACCACGAAAGCAAGTGCTATAGACTGATTTTTCTAGAAGTCGACGAGTCATCTTTCTTGTAGTAGTATCACGACAGAACATAATACAAGAAAGAATCCCTCTGTTATGCAAATCTTGTGACGAATATCCATAGCACACACAAATTCACTAACTGGTAAATGGTATACTAAAAGCTCACTACAGATCAGATGAAACCCCCCAAAGAATCAATATTTTCGTAGAAAATGCTCGAACGATGATATCTGATCAAATACATTCCTCAATGAAGCTGTAGCAATACAATGAATCATAACAATCGAGATATGTAACCAAAGAAACAGTATGGATGCTAGCAACCTCAAACTATCGCACAACCACATAAGGATCATAACACAGTGACAAAATTATGTGGCGCAACTCCCTCTAGATTTTCTTCGGTTTGCAGCTACAAACCTTGATTGCACGCTGACAGATTCCAAGCTCGCATTCAACAAATGCGTATACACAAGAGCTACCAACCTTTTTCTCCCAAGGAGAGAACCAATGATGAATCAACGCACAAAAGAATGTAAACACGCCAACCTTATTTTCCTCAGAATCTTCTTCTCCATGGGAGCCAAAACCAGGAGATCTTGATTGAATAATGACGAAAATTGTGGTATCTGATCTTCTGATTCGGGCAAACTTTGTACAGACAATGAAGATCACTTAGCTTCGCCAAGGTCAAATTGCGGCTCCAAAAAAGGATACGAAGTTTCGTCTTGTGACATTCCATTAGAGTATTCCGAGCAGTCTCTATGTTCGTGGTTCAAATCTTTTAACTATACTTTTGCAACAGCAGCAGAGGGGCATTTCCCCAGTGTATTCCACAAAATATAATCTCCAGAAGTTACCTAAAACAAAAATCACCATAAAGATCAGTAATCTCCAACTCGAAAAATGGAAGTAATTTACTAATTAAATTCCTCAATGAAAAATGGATCTTGATTCGTAGTAGAAACATGGGCAACGAAACTAAAAGATAACATGGCAACTAATAAGGCCAAGCCCAGAAACTAGCTTCCACTTTGAAATAAGTCAGAAGGTTTGTCATGCATGAATGTAACTTGCCACATAACAGTGATGTTCTCATCTTTATTGAACGGTTTCCTCCAGAACAATAGAATAAAATCATCATACTAATATGATACCAAATCAGAACGAAGTATGGCCTACTGCTTATGTTATGAATGCACTGAGTCTCGACCCATGATCAAACTCTGAAAGAAGAAAATTGTGCCTATAGAATGAAGATCTACACCAGCATACTTCTGAAATGCTAATAACTAAGAATCAAGATTATAACATGGAAGAAGGGATTCTATTACAAGGAAAACTTAACCTTACCTGAGCTGATAGCTCTATAGGTGCTTTAACAGCCGGATAGATGCTTACCTGAACCACAGCCAAAAGAAAGGCAATCAGCGGGAAAGAGAAGGGAAAAAGAAGAATAAAAGAGAAGTGAAATGCAAAAGGATCCTGCTACAAGGAATTAATCAAAATCAACTTAGATGTCATAGTATAATATACGTCAGCCGCCAATGAGTGATTCATTTGACTATATTCTTGCATATCAAAAATTTATGTCAACTACTTACCAACAATAATATTTGGAAAAAAAGAAATGCCATTATCAAAATTATAAAGAACACAGAACATACAGATTTCGGATCAATATGCATTCCAGATACTGATGCTCCCATCATCTTGAAGGAAACCTGCAGCATGAGCCGAATTTAGAATATTGAAGAGAGATAGTGAAGTCGCGCAATGCACTCTTCATGGACTGGCACAACCATTTATTGAGATTAGCCATACTCGATGCACTAGAAACATTAGTTACAACACACACGAAAGCCAAAGAAGCTAATCTTGAGAACTAGAGTTTTGAAGTAGCAACTTCTTCATATATCCGCCAATACTTAAGAGGCCACAAGAAAGACAAAAGGATCATATAGTCGACTTCAATTGACAGCAATTTATCATTCAGAAAAAAGAGGCTTCATAGAAATAATTATTGCTTTTATCTTTGACTTTTTTGCTTTAAATCTGAAATGTGATATTTCCAGCGGCCGTATGTTGAATATGACATAGAGATGCCATTTTTGATAGCGTTGACATGGCAATTCAGCGCTTCACACAGCCCTAATGTGAACACATACTTTTTCACTCAGATATGTTGAATCCAAGTTAGAGTACTAAATGCTCATGCCATTGAAACTAATAGCAAAACAAGTAGGGACCGCTTGCCTTGGCATAATCGTATGCCTGCCAACATAATGGCTCCTCTAATTCAAGCGATGGAAGATTCTTGCTCATTTTCTCTACCAAATAATCCTCTATGTTGACCACATTGTTGGAATTCTCATTTTCACTATCACCATCTTCATCAATTGCACTTCCTGTGATTGAGACAGAAGACGGCAATCTTTGGGCTTCACGTAGCATTGCAAATCTAATTGTTCCAGAAAAGTTTGCTTCAATACTCTTTCCAGTGCTTCCCCGTCCACTTGGAATAATTTTCCATTCAGCCAAGTGTTCTGTAGTTGTTACTGTTCCAACCGAAGGGTTTCCACTGAAAGATAAAACACGTCTTCTAGGAAATGGCATTGTCACAGAGCAAAATTCCATCATTAGAGGAGCTTTATACCCTTCCATCAATCGCAACTTGAACAAAAATGCACCTTCATTTTCTGATACCATTGACAACTGATAAAATCCCGTGACCGGAGGTCCAAGGCTGCAAGAAGCTCTATACCGCATAAGAACAAAATTTCCTATGGGTGGTTGAAACATTGCAGCTTGCCCATCAACACCATGCTCTGGAACTTGAACACAAGGATGGAAAGATAAAAGCTCAATAGATGCATTGCTCATCCCTGTCATAGGAAAAGACACATCAGGCAGTCCTTCCAGTTCCGCCCGACAGTTCACTTGACCTGTAACTGATAAGCTATCAGGAATTTCATAATGATCATACATAGCAGCATCGATGGTCTCAGAAATCGTAAACAGCATTCTCTGCTTCCCTCTGTAAAGATATGGCTTCCATGCTGGCTGCTTGACTTCTGCAGGTGGAATATCTAATGATGAAAAACCATGAGTCTTGGTAGCAGAAATATTAGAGTAGTTTAAGTCCAATGGAGTACCTGCGGCATTTGAGACGAAAAATCATGTAAACAACTTGGAACGTGAAAATGGTCATTAAAGGAAAAATATCACAAGTTCACAACAGAAGGTACTGACCAAAGGGCATTGAACCACTAATAAAACTCTGTAAAACGTCCTTGTCCAAGGACCTAGAACCAATTTTAGGTTGCATCGGATGAGACCGAACCAGTTACTGCATTATAAGAAGCATTGGACACCCCAGCACTGGTAACTGGTTTGGCTCTTGCTGATATCCCGATGCTGCCTGTTAAAGAATCCAGCAAGCCTCCAGATTGTGAGGCATTTAGGACTTCAGGTTCCACAATGTCTCCCGTAATTACATCACCAATTGCATATGCAACTAAGAAAGCCCTGCAAGTTGTGACAATCGATGAAATAGAATCCTACTAAAGAATGTTTTTTATAGGGGTTTGACATAATTTGATTTAATTTCATGGATGATGGAGACGGAATAGGATATGGACTTGCATAACCAACCTAAAAAAATGAGTAAGTTGTAGCATACAGCCAACAAGTTTATCTGGGATAACTTTCCTTGTTATATCCATTCGTTTGTTTTAGGGGATCATTTCAAAAATATTTGCTTCACGAACAATGGAAACAACTTACCATACCCTGTGATGGATGGCAGACTAAGCAGTAAAGAAGAGATATTAGCATCCGTTCCCACTGCGGATCCGCAATCAGGTACCTTATATAGGGTCTCATATGTAATAAGATCTTTAGGTTCAACTAAAGGCAACACAAGAATGTAGTATTGTCCTTTCATATGTAAAACCAATGGCCATAACAAATGTTTCTCTTCCTCTCTCTCAATATGAAGACTTATAATGTGGCGTGTGATAGGGTCATCGACCCAGGAATCTGATTCCGGAATGGATTCAACACTACGTAATCCAAAACCACGAGCAGATCCTTCCCTGAGAAGAGGAAAACCAAACAACTCTAATCAAACAAAAGTCAATAAAGCACACATGCTAAAAGCTAGTTCCCTAACTAGTCAACGGGCAACCAATATTTCTTCAGTAACTCATACTATTGAGTTAGTTAACCATTGGAAAATGGGAGAGTTAGGATCGTAGCCTTAACCTCAGAAATGGTACAAGGACAATACTCGCCTTATTATTGAGAAATAATGTTTCATCACCCCCAAAACATAAAAAATCAACCTTCTTTCTTCAAAATAATAGAAAATAAAATAAGATTAAAAAAATAAACCAACTCTCGCCAATCAAGATCCAAGATTTTCTTAAATACCAAACTTAAGATTTCATTAAATCAATACTCCTTCGAGATTGAAGGATCAAGAAACCCAAGGTTTTAGCTCCTGATATATGCGGAGGTTTGGAGAGGAAAAAATAGGGAACTTTACATCCGAGAAATTTCCAAGAAATCAGACCAACCCTTGATGTACAAGGTTCTTTACATGTATCTGATGTTTGACTTTCAGGCCAATTACCACCTAGTATCTTATAAACATCACAGTCGTATCACCTACAATTACCAACCTAAAAAATTACACTAAGGTCCCCGTCAAGACATACTAATAATACCTTCTGACTTTCCATCTAAACAAGGCAGAATCAGCAATCAGCGTCTTCTTTGCCCGAAATAAAATAAATAAATAAATCATCCCTCCTCGCATTCTTCCCATAACATTACTCACAAAACCAGTCATGAATTCTACATACAATTAGTCTTACACCGTCGCGATTCGACCAATTTTTTTTCCCGGTTTACTGTCGTTAGCAACCCCCTTAACACACACCCTCACCATTTTATCCAGATTTCATACAGGCTTGGAAAAATTCTACATAAACCCTAATCCAACAACGCTTCACCGAAACACCAAAAATCAAACAATCCAAACCACAAATTTAATTCACCTAACACATTCACCAACAATCTCAACCAAATTCCTTCCAATCAATCAACTAACCTCATCTTCCTCTCTACGAACGCATCCGCCACCTCAGAATCCGTCGGAACCGAATACCACACCACGCCGCCGTCTCCAAATCCCTCGCATCCTTTCCTCCACCGTTTCTCCACCACCGGAAACCTCCTGCAATCACTCAAACCAATCCATCGATCAACCAATCCAATTCAATCAAACAAAAGCATTACACACAATGCGGCGAATATACGAAATGGAGTGTATTAGGGTTAGTGTACACTATACCTTGAGAAGAGGACAGCATCGAGGGCGTTGAGGATCCACAGAGCTCTGATTCTGCACCCGCCTAGCATGATGTGGAGAGATTTGAGAATGGAGATGGAGACTTCGGTGAAGGTGAAGGGTCCCGAGTGAGGAGGGGGGATGCGCGTCGTGGGGGAGTAGTCGGCACTCGAAACGACCCTGCATAACTGAAAAACATTATCATGTGACAATAATATGTCTTAGATCATGTTTAATACAATAAACTTGTTATAATTAAAATTTATTAAAAGATTAAAAATATTATATTTTAATAATGATATTTTTATATATTAAATTTTGATTTTTATCGAATCAAATACTTGTTATTTAGCATAGATATTTTATATTGACTCATAGATTTTAATAGATAAATTTTAAAATAAAACATAAAAATCTCAAATATTCATGAAATTTATATTGTGATCAAAATATCTGGTTGGAATTATTCCTAATCGATGCCAAAGTAAACATATGCAAATATAATGAAAATTGCTTTTCAACCCCCAAAACCACACCTCCATACTTTCTTCCCCTTTTGCCCTCAACTTCAACCGATTTGCTCATTACCAACAAACCAAGTCATTTTCTAAAATATTATTTCTATTGTACACTTATTTAAATAAGCACTGTATTATTCATCTAAATCAAGTTTCAGACCTATATGTTTTCTCCTTCAAATTTATTCTTTGTGTCTTATTGTTAGCTCATTTTTGTAGATGTACATGTTTATGAATTATTTTTTATTATATTATATAAAAAATTTATGAGATTGTCAATATTGAAGTTTATCGGAATCACATTAATTTATAAAAAATTTGACTTGTTTGATCTCATTTATATAAATTGTCATTATTAGAGGTTATCAGTATTATTGAAATATCGTTATTTGATCTCATTTATTTTATTTAATCAAGAATATTATAATATTATGTTTTGAAATGATAATTTTTTCTATTCAATATGAGGCTTGTTTTTAAGATTTTGTTTAATACTTTATGAATATATATTTATTTACAATAATCTAGTTATAAAATAAAGTTACTTTAATTTATGGTAAAAGTGGGGGTAGTTTGGAAAAATTGAAAAACTGGGTTGGATGGGGTGCTGCTCCGGGGTGAAAAGCAGTACTCATGTTTAATATAATTTGTTAAAATTAATTTATTAGAAAATTCGTAAAAATATCTCATCACATGATTCATTCGCCATTCATCACCAAATCCACCCAACAATTGAATTTTTGATATTGTTAATATTTCCTTGAATCTAGTCAGTCATGTCATTCATCTATATATTTAATTTAGAATTCATAATTATTTTCAATATTTATATCATAAATCAAAATGATATCAAATTTTATCATGAAAAAAAAGGACAATGATAACACACCTGTCATTGGAACACAATGCACGATAGTCGTATACATAAAAAAGAGTTGTACGATTGCGATTATAAGAGAAATCATGTATAAAAAAAAAACTTATGATTGTATTGTTGTAAAATAAATGTTTCATCGGTTGAACTGATTAATCGATATATCCTATTTAATTTTATCAAACGACAAATGTTGAATTTAACAAAATAAATAAACTATTTTAAAAAGAGAATATAAAGAAAAAGAGAGATTTTTTCTCTTAAAAATATTTACATAATACCTTATAAATAAATTTTATTTATATAACTCAAAATGATTAATCAACATTTATTTTTTTCACATAACTAAGATGATTAAATCTAATTAATTATTAATTAGATAAACCTTTTTAATAGCCTCAAAAACAGATAGATTCAAAAAAAATATTATACTTAATTATAAATATATCATTTTTAAAAGATAATTATAGTTGAATAATTATAACATAACCATACATATTGGGCTGCAAGGACAAACATGTATCATGGCAAACACACACACAAAAAAAAAGAAAAAAAAAAGGCAAGCCTTTATTTATGTACGGCCAGATTAAACTTCAAAGAGTATGCACGCTATGTACAAATAGAGATTTGACACAGCTTGCGACGTGACATCTATAAAGGACCTCCACCTGAAAAGGTAAGCACCTTATACATTGGCAGCCGGCTTCATGCCCAAATAGCTTCTCTTTCATAGCATCTAAAGGTCGACACATAGATAAGAGAGTATGGATCCTGCCCTTCTCTTAGTCCTGCCACTGACTTTCCATTTCTCAACCAGCACCTTCTTAATGTTAGGGCAAACAGAAACAAGAGTCGCGACCCCAGCGGAGGTGATATTTGGGCAGTAAACTATATGGCATGTCTCCAGCATGGTGAGCCTGTTCGTGGCATGAGTCAGGCCTGCATCCGTTATCTGGCGGCAGTGCGAGAGAACCAAGTCTGTGAGTAATGGGCATCCCTTGCTCACTTCAATAAGCGCAGAATCTCCTGCATTCTGGGTAAGAGATAGGAGTTCAAACAAATTAACTGTGCTGTAGTAGCTAAAAACCGGTCTTTTACGAGTTTGAGCTTTTGGTAGTGTTGCTTCATCAATACATACCAAAAATAGAGAAGACTCTTCAACCAACTTAAATATGAATGTGCAATACAGAGGGAAGGAACAAAAAGTCACCTGGAGGACACTCATATCTAGGTAACTCAACTTAGGGGAGCCTCTAGCAATAGCTGTTATTCCATCATCTGTAATCAGGTAGCAACCGCTGACGTTCAAATGCTGCAGGGAGCATCCACGGCCAACAGCAAAGAGTGCATCATCCCCTACCCTGTATATTACATCCGCTGCTATAAGATCCAAATTTGTCTATTTCCATCCGGCAGTTGTCATCCATGATAAGATTATAGAAAGAAAACAGAAATGGAGAAACAAACAAATGAAAAGAGAAGACGAGGGAGACATACTTGTCACAGAATCGGATGCTAAGATCCGTCAGAGATCTGCAGTTTTGACCTACAGATATGATGCCTTTATTTCCAACCTAGTGTCGAATAAGTAAAGAAAATGAATGTTTAAGATAGGTTATGGAGAGTAATGTAACAGCAGCAAGAAAAATGTCACAAGAAGAACAATAATTCGATTGGAATATTGGAGAACACATGAAGAACAATAATTTGATTGGAATATTGGAGATCACATGAAGCACAACTATTCTCCACTTTGGGAGTTGAATGCCCCAAACGGTTACAGAAACTCCAAAGGATGGCAAAATAAAGCAAAAGCAACGTTGCAGTTAAAACTTAAAAGGGCCAATGCCATGACTAACGCCGAAGTTTTGTATAGTCAAATCATTAACAACGGAAAAATGCAGTACGTCAATGCAACTAATTTGTACTTTGGTGCATCAGATCAGATGCATATAATTTAAGTTCGTTTCTTCTGCCCCACTAATCACCAAATGAGTGTGAATCAGTACGTGCACCGCATTAATGATGGCACCAGAACCATGTATGCCCAGTCAGAATTAACAAGATGAGTGCTATCACATGTCTCATACCCCAAAGGATACATAAAGAAATAAAGACAATCAGTCAATAAAAATTGCTACCTCGTAACATCGACGAATATGAAGTTTCTTCAGATTTCTACACCCTCTAGCTATACTGCATATTGCATCATCTCCAATGCTTGCGCAATCAACTAAGTGAACAGCTTGCAAATGTTTACAGCCTCTACCAACTTCAGAAAGGGCATGATCACCAATCTTTTGGCAGTACAAAAGTGCCAACTCAGAAAGATTCCTGCAGTTTGATCACAAAACAAATCTCTGCTTATAAACGCCTTGAAGCAATAGGCAAAAACCTAGATAATTATAAGTAAGAAATCCAAGTGAGAAACCTTAGTAGTCTTACATCCACCTATCTAATATTCTAATCAGCAATTGCCATAACATTTCCTCAAAATAGCAATGCTTTCCTTTTTCTTTTCCTTTTTCCAATGCGCTACAAACTTGTCTAATCAAATCAAGAGATGGCTATAATTCCTAATGGCTAGACTTTCTTTTCCTGAATAAAGCTACTACCATAAGACAAGTGGCGAGAACTAATAAGACAATTGGAAGGATGGAAACAAATCATAAGAATGAAAAAATAGTGATCATTTCTTACCTGCAGGATTTTCCAATGGACTCTATTCCAGATGTTTTGACATTGTGGCAGCCATTTACTTCAAGATGAGACAGTTCTGCACAGCCACTTGCAATCGCTTCCAAGCCCTTATCACTCAAGAAGTGGCAATCACTTAGCGTGAGGTTTTTCAACCTTTTGCATCCCTTTCCAATAGCAGTTAGACTCCTGAAGGATGTAAATGGACAAAATTAGCGTGAGGCAATAAGCTCATAGGATCAACAAAGTGCAACATATAGGTGAGGAATCAACCACAAACAGCAATTTAAGCTAAAAGATTCAATATAACGAACAAAATTCTTATATTTGAATCAAACTTGGTTCATAGATCTTATACAAATTCAGTGACAAGCTGTGCATGAATGCTCTAGCTTGACAGTGAGCGTTGAGACTCTTATTTTAGGTATATTTCTCTGAAGATGTCTTTTAATGTAAGGTTATGCTTTACTATTAGAAGGTTCTGATATCATTCATTTTTATGCGATACTATATTTTTGCTACTCTTAAATGAGGAGAAAGGCACCCTGGTGGATTCCAGATTATCTAGACTCTCAAATATTTCTTTTCCTATTAGATAAGAGGTTACCAAGATAGCAGGAGCTAGAGAACTAATCCTTGCTGATCTGCTCTGCCATTTAGTCGGTTGAAAATTTCAAACCATACATATTACTTGTAAAAGAAATACCAGTCTAGAGAAATAGCAGCAATAGAAATCACTCTTTTCAATTGATGAGACAAAACGTGCTTGTACTTCATTACTCCATTTTTAATATGGCTAAAATAAGTGTATTATATTACTCTCTTTGTCCCTAGACCATATTTTTCTAATCGAACCCCGAAATATAACCAATATATCATATTTAATAATATTTTCACACACAAAAAACACCAAAATAAATCATCATTTGTAACCGTACACCCACCACTTCTTTCCTCCTCCTCTCTCATCCTATCTCATAAATCCCACTATCACTACAAAAATACTATTTCTTCACCAAATCACACAAAAATTCAACACATAAATCCGCGTACCGCATCAAACTGTTGGCAATATTTTGAGACGGAGATAGTACTTTTTTTCTAAAAAGCAAAAGTATTATATTACTTGATCCAAGGAAACATAAAAAGGGTAGATAAAGAAAAGGAATAAATAAAAGGTCGGTGACAAAAAGAATAACTCACTCATCAGTGAATCTTGGGAAACTATATAATGCCAATGACTCCAACAATGAACAGAAAGTTCCCACAGCAATCAGAGCCTCATCGGTAGCATTCAAACATTGCAGCTTCAGAACCTTCAAGAAACGACATCCTTTGGCCATAGCAAGCACTCCTTTGTTATTGATCAACTCTGAATCAAGTGAGAGTACTCCCAGATATTTACAGTTCGACCCTACCGCTTCTAATGCTGCATCAGTTATTCTAGCACAGGCAGCGATCCCGAGAGACTTTAAAGAGTTACCACATCCTAGCACTAGCTCTATCAAACCTTTGTCTGTTAACCCTTCACAAAAGCGCAAGTTCAAATCTTCAAGTTGCTTGCAGCACTCACCAACAGTCCCTAAGCCCAAATCTCCGACATAAGACCCCTAGAAAGAAAGTAAACAAATTTAGCAAGCAATGAGTAAAATTAAACAAAGAAAGAGCACCATTAGAGCATTAGTAAGCCATCAATGTCAAATGATCAGAAAAATATGTGTATGCAAATGCACTGGTGTATAGTTTGCAGACAACCAAAGGTACAAAACAGGCATTAGTAGGGGGCGTTACTAGAGAAATTAAGTTGCATTAGCAACCACTGAAGTAAACGCTGCAAGCATAAATTTTCAGATAAGCAGGTACAGACAAAAAAGCTGAACATGACATCAGATTACCCACCTAGCCGCTTAGTGCGACAATCCCATTTTTAGAAATCACCGACAAGTAATTTCAAAATTCTGACTACCCCAATAAAAAGGAAAAATCACCACTTGACAGTGGGGGAAATGAGGAATTAGGATGTGAAGCATCAAGCATAGTACAGACAGCTGTGACCGTATGATTTCACATTTAAGAAGATTCAGACTGATCATGTTTCACATTGCACATAGTTTCATATAAGACAAAGGGCTAACCTGCAAATCCAGAGATCTCAGGGATCTGCAGCTCTCGGCTACGGACTTCAATCCAATATTAGATACATTTGAGCACCATATCAAACTCAGTTTCCCAAGATTGGGAAATCCTTTAGCAATAGCATTCAAGCCATTGTCTGTTAAGGAAAGTTGCTCAATCTTAGAATCTTCATATGCATATCTCCCCTTCTTGTAAGAACCTCGCGACTGTTTTGACTTATCATTAGATTGCCTCCCCGCCTGAGCAAAAATAGCAACAAAAAACAACATATCAGCTTAAGAACAGTGCCACATCATCATTCCACAAATAGTGGTCAAGTAATGGAAGACCAATGTATCCTATCTACTTTCCATGTCATTAACATACCCAACAAGCGATCATATAACAAGTTCAGGGTCAACAGGACTACAAGTCCACGTGTTGAAAAGGAAAGGAAAGAAACATAACCATATAATCATGCCAAGTGCAGTGTGTGAAGAAGATACCCCTGTAAAGAGTGATGTACGCGGTCTTATCCCTATTTTTACATAGAGAGATAGCTGCCTTATGCCCTCGGGTGTCGAACCCCTAACCTTATGGTTAGAGGAAGAGCAGCTTACCACTGCACCAACTCTATTTTTACAAATCCGTGTGTTGCAATCACGCGTATAATCTTCTCATTGTCTGCCAGTTCCAAGGCACAACCCAAAACATTTTCTTAATCATATAACCAAAAAAAAGGCAGTACATTCTTTCATTAACATAGCTCTCTTATCAAATGTACATTGTCAATGCTAAAACAATCAACCTTATCGCTTAGCAGGTAGTTTGCAATGGCTGATTTTTTCAATAACAACAATCGATATTGGATATATCGCTAACGCTATCCTAAACATCTAAACACATAAGTTCATGCCCTCAGCCCTTGATTATAATCACATCACACATAAAGCTTCAAAAATTATAATCATCCAATTTCCCTAACTAACAACAATAATCCTAAACATCCATCAAACACCATCAAATCACATTAACCTCACCGACGACGAGGCCGACGACGACACCGGAGTCGAAACCGAGAGCCGTTCATCGACGTACAGAGTCCTGACATTAGGAAACCGGTCCGCGAACAACTCAACGATCTCGTCAGGGTTGCCCGACGCGCCGACGCGGAGGGTGTCGCGGCTGATGCGTTCGAGGCGGAGCCAGCGGCGGCAGACGAGTGACGCGGCGTCGCGGGTCGATTTGGCGCCGAGATGTGAGAATATCTCGACGATCAGCTCGTCGGGGAGTGATGGGTTGATCTGATCGAGGCGTTTCATTTGGGGAAAGTTGTGATTTGGGGATCTGGGAAATTAGGGTTTTGGATTGGGGATTTGGTGGGAGTTGAGATTGAAGGGGGAATGACGGATATGATTGTCTGATGTTGAGGTGATCGAAATGTACGATACACATGAAATGAGGGTTACGATCTCTGTTTGGTATTATAGATTAATTTTATTTTTTATTTTATTAATTGATGAAATAAATTTATATTATTGTTAGTTTTTGTATTTTAAATAGATAAAATAAAATAAAAAATATTTTTTTTGTTTTATGTTTCATGTGACTTGTTAATATTCAAGATTTTCTTTATGAAAAAATATTTTATTTTTTAAAATGTATTTGATTTTCGTTACTAATTTTCTATTTCTTATATTATTTTTGATTTTTATAATTTTGGACAATGAGATAAAAATATGCTTAAGGTACTGTTTAGTTTTGTTGCTTAAAATTGGAAGAATCAAAATCAATAAAAAAAATAAAATGATTTTGTGTAAATAGATTCATGATGTACCCGGGTTAAATAGAAAATAGAAACTAAAACTAATATTTTTTTTCTTATTTTTTTTTGTTTTATTCATTTTAAAAAAAAGACAGGAGACAAAAAAGGAAAAATTATCTATAAGTATCACCTAGAAAAAAAAACTCTTCATACATACTCCACTCTTTTTTTTCTCTCATAAAGGTACCATCTTTTCTTTTTTTTTTTAAATCAAATCTGAATTTTACCTATTTTGAAGATTAAATATTATTTATTTCCCTTTCTAAGAATTTGATTAAGATATTTATCTATAATTTGATCCACACGTTTTCACCCATGAGTTATCTCAATCACCCCTCCCTCCCTTTCTTCTTCACGCCAGGACGTACTAACGACGGTTGTCGGCTAAAGTTTATACGGTGTTTTGTGTTTCTTGTTTCTCCGATGTTCTGTCCGAAATTGATATTGATTTGCCTCAGCTTTTTTATTTGCATATATCCACTTGGTGTTGTCTACTGTTGTTTATAACCTTTAATGGTTCAAGAACATGTTGCATCTTAATGTCGTTGCATGCTATCTGAAAATAGGAGAATGCAGAAAGTTCATTGAAGCATGCGAGAAGGTATGTTTCCATTTTCATGTTAAACATCCAGCAGTTGTTGGCTTCAAACGTGATTGCTGCTTCACTCAATCAGCTTGCTTCCTGAATCTGTTGTAAATTGTAAATGTTGGCAGCTGCTTATTTTACCCTTTTGATGATGTGCTCTCGTCTTGTTACTATTCCAAGTGTTGGCTTCTCGGCACTGATGTTGGCTGTGTGTTATATGCATTGGCATATTTTTATGGTGGTTTTGAAGTAATCAAACCCCCAATTGTTTCCTGGCGTTTTGTGATCCTGTACAGGTACTTGACACCAATCTTGTTCATGTTAAAGCTCTGTATCGCCGTCAACGACGTAGTGGGTTTGAAACCACCGAGACGATTTTCGGCCAAGCCGTAATAACAACGGCTGTTGGTTAACATTGACGACAATGATACGCACTAACATACTATAAAGGTTGTCGGCTAAGGTTGATGACAATGATGACGTACTGCCGTACAATAGGTGATTTCATAATTACAATATCGACAATGATTTTTGGATATGGCGTAGATTTGGAATTGAAATTTAATTTTTTAGAAAAGTTAATATATTGTGTAATGATGATGATTTTGTTAGGAAAGTAAATATATTATTTAAATATTAGAATAAATATTGGTTATAGTTTTCAAGTGAAGGACGAGGTTCAAATGGTATGTTTAGGAAATTATTTGAATAAATATTAATGGATATCTATTGAAAAAAAATAAGATGGGATATTTATATATAATTAATTCTTCATAGGGATATCTATGAAAAATTGTCTCCCAACAAAAAACAAAAATGATATCAAATAGTTTTGTTTTATCAATAGATGAAACAAAAACAAAAACACAAAAACGATACCACACATATCATGTAATTTTTTGAAAAGAACTTTAATAATGTGAACATGGAGAATATCACAACGGAACACGAATTCGAACGATTTCACGTCACTCACGATATTACCTTTGACTAGAAATAGTTGCCAGGACAAAGCAAAAAATCCAGACCAAATTTCTCAATGTCGAATGATAAAAAAACCAATCTTCATCGCCAAGTACAAACACAGATGACATCGATGGAGAAACCAATAAGCTTGAAATGTGCAGTAACAAGTACAAACAACTACTCCTCACTATACAAGGGAAGTTGCAGAACATCACGTCACATACAGCGCAAGTGTTGTAGATCGTAGCACTTGACCACTCACTGTACGCTTTCATAGCTCTCATGTAATCAATCCATGAGATGAATGTTTCTTGCTATCACTAAACTCACTATATATCTCGACCACAAACCGCTCCTCCAGCACTCTACAATGGTGGTTCCGTTTGAGCATGTCCTGGTTGCAATTGAACTCCTCGATCTTCACATACGGGCAGTAGCTGCATACGGTTCGAAGCCGCATGAATACTACCCTTGAGAAGAACCTCGTTGTGCTTGCAAATGGCTGCACTGAATGTATAAACCAACCGATTCAGGAGAGTCTTGCCTTGGTTGCGCCTGACAGCTCCAGACAAACACCAGCTCGGCTTTGTTGGACTGATTAATGTAGAGAGCTGAGACGATCACACTTTTCACTGGAATTAGATAAGTATGCAGCTGTTATTCACAAAAGTACGATTTGTTGGAGTTGACAACACCAACACCAACCCAAATCCAAGCCCGAGTATAATACAAAGCCCAAGTCCAAAGTTCCTTAACATAACTCTCAAATATTTTGTGTAGATTTTTATAAGGATAGGTTCTAGAATATTTTCCAGAATATTCTATGAAAATATATATGATAATTTCCTAGGATTATTCTTGGAGAACTTTAGAGAACTTCTCCTAATCGTTGGATCAGTGTAATCCTCACCGTCCATTAGAAGAGATGAGTAATATAAATAGGGGTCATGTCATTATTGTAAGATAATCCAAGACGAGTAAAAGTCTTCAAGATGTAAGAGTGAGTTGCATCCACAAAATATGTAGTGTTTTTATTGAGTCCAAAAGTTTAAAGGTGTGAGTGTTATATAATTTACAAAATATGTATCATGTAAAATGAATTCCGAAAAAAGGTAAAATGAAGAAAAACGAGCTCCTTTCAGTGAGAAAAGATTGGGATGTATATGTACAATGTAGTGCAAAAAGTTACCTGGGGCAGAATCCTAATTCAAAAAACTGAGTCATCTCTTCAAGCGAAGTCATTCAGCTGCCGAGTTCAAAGGACCAGAGGAGAGCGACTAGAGTTCGCCAATAATAAAACTGCAGCCTTGAGTCATACTCACTCCCTTGAATGAATCGTGCTATGCCCAGGCTCTTTCATGATGCCAATCACCTTCATCGAATCCCTTGTCTTCCCAACCTCAGACCAGAGTTGTTTTGCTGCACTAATGTTCGACAAAACTGTGTGTGCAAAGGAATCATTCGGTTCTAAACGCAAACAATGCTGTGCGGCTCGATAAGCAACATGAAAATTCCCATACGCTTCACAACAGGAAAGGAGGGACTTCCATATCCCAGGTTCATCAGTAAATGGTGAGCACAGGAGGAATTCCTCTGCCTCGGCAACATATCCAGCACGACCAAGAAGGTTGGCCATGCATGTGCAGTGTTCTATGGAGGAAGGGATCCCATAATGATGGGTCATTAACCTGAAATACCGTTTACCATCTTCGACCAATCCTGCATGTGTACAAGCAAGCAAGATCCCAACAAATGTCACAGCTGTTGGGGAGACTCCATAATCATTCATATCTTGGGAAAGCATTAGTGCGGCACTCGAGTAGCCATTTTTAGCAAATCCCATTATCATCGAGTTCCAAGACACAACATTTTTCTCCGGTAAACTACAGAAAACACTATATGCATCTCCGAATAGCCCACATTTCGAGTACATGTCTATCAGTGCACTTCCGACAAATATCTTATTCTCAAGCCCAATTTTCATCATATGGGCGTGGAAAATTCTTCCCTGTTCGATATTCACCAGGGTAGTCACTGCCTTTATGACACTGGAGGCGGAAAATTCATCTGTACTTTGAGACAGCTTGTGCATTTCACAATATAACTCAAGGGCTCTCTTCAATTGGTTATGTTGCACAAGCGCTGATATCATTCCAGCCCATGAAATAGCATTTCTTTCATGAATCAAGTCAAAAGCTCGCAATGAACTATCAAGATCTCCACAACTTGAGTAGAAGTTCACTATTGAGTTTCCAACTGAAACATTTAGGTCCAAACCTAGAAGAATCGAGTCACAGTGAGCCTGTGCCCCTTCCAGCAATGCGCAAGATGCAGCACAAGAGGAGAAAAGGCCAAGAAGCGTGCATGAGTCAGGTTTCATTTCCTTGAGCCTTAATTCCTTGTAGGCTCTTAGTGCCCTTTCATGAGCACCACACAAACCGTAGCCATTGATAAGAGCATTATAAGAAACCAAGCTTATTTTGCTCATTCCATAAAAAGCTTTCTCTGCATTGTCGATGGCCAAAAGCTTCGAGTACATGTCAACAAGTGCTGTCCCGACATAAAGATCTGATGAAAATCCAAGTTGCAGAGTTTTGGCATGAAAGCACCTGCCTAATGCACAATCAGACATCATTGTTGAAGCCTGTATGACCGAAGAAAAAGTAGAGTCATTTGGAGGAATCCCATCACGGTGCATTTGACAAAAAAGATGCAATGCTTCTTCCCCTTCATCATTTTGGGAATAGCCACCGAGCATTGTATTCCAGACAACAATATCTCGGTACTCCATACCATCAAAGAGGCATCGAGCAATGGTTACCCTACCACATTTACAGTACATATCAACAAGAGAGCCACCAACAAAAATATTGAAATCAAAACCAGCCTTAATTGTAAAACAGTGAAGAGATTGACCTGATCGCAGAAAACCCAATTTGGCACAAGCATTGACAACAGTAGCAAGAGTAAAATCATTCCCCAACACGTTCCAGTCTCTGCAATCCCTCTTCAAGCGAGCAAACAAACTACAAGCCTCTTCTCCCAACCCCCTCTGTGAAAATCCAGATATCATCGAATTCCACAGGACAACATCTCTTTTAGGCATCTCGTCAAATAATTTTCGAGCATCATAAACATCGCCACATTTGGAATAGACACCGATCAACCCACTTGAGACAAACATCTGTTTCGAGTACCCTTTCTTCAGAGCAAGACAGTGCAATCCCACACCAAAGTTTTCATTCATTGATGTTGTGCAAGCAGTTAGGACGGTTGACAAGGTTATTTCATTGGGCTCAACCCCAGATCTTCGCATATGTCGGAAGCAATACAAGGCGTTGTCACTTAGCCCTTTACGAGAAAAAGACTTGATCTTCGAAGTCCACTGCACCACATTATAATCCAACATTGTGCTCCAGTTTAATGGTTTATTTCAATCTGTTAGCTGTGAGTAAGCCAGAAAGAATCACCATAAGCCCATGAACAAGGCAGCTCAGGGAAACAATTTATACACATAACAACAGAATCTCCCCAGCATAATGCCTCCATTAGTTGCATATTGGAGACTTCATCCAATAATAAGAGAAGATAACAATAAGCAATTCACCACGAATAGAACATAGTTCAGAGACGGGAAGTCGGGAACAACTGATTATGGACATATGATTGAAATGAGAGTACCCGATACTTGTACATGTACGAATATATAACTACATTGGAGCAATCAGATTTGATTGGAAAACAGCGATTCAACCGATTTCTGAACCTACTTTACTTCCCTCGATCGACTGACTGCCTATCAATTCCTGCAAGATCAATTCCATTTCAAGCATAGATCACTTGTGTCTACGAGTATATAAACCACTGGGTTCCAACTCGAAATTTATTGATAACGAGTGAAGTAACCCAAGATCTATATATCCGATTGTATTGATTTTCCAAACTGCATTATTGAAGGTAGAGTTTTCCCAACAGAGCTAATAACCAGTGTGCTGAACCAATATGAAACCCGTAACATGTTACGTGGAACGACCACTATGACTTCTTGGGTGAATCAACAAGTTGCCACTTGTCAGTAGTTCAAATTAGACTACAAAAGCCCTGTCAATATAACCATAACTGCGATTGCGCTCACTCACTCTTGTGTGATCCTAGCTCCATATAATTGCAATCAGAAATCGAAATAAAGAGCAACTTGCAACTTAAATAAAGATATAAAAGCGGTACCTGAAGAGTCCGACGATCGGACTTCGAAAGGGTGAATGAGAAATCCCTCGTAGCTCGTGCGGAGAGAGACGAGGGAATGTGAATTAGGGTTTGTAGATGAAGAAGTTGTATTGGGCGACTCAATTTCTACTTCAAACTTCTGCAAAATAAAACTTTGGCTTCAGTTGGACTGTCTAATGGTCATGAAACGAAGACGGATGCCGGTGTGTGACGACAGGGCTGTCAACTTGCTCCCGCTGGTGGTGGTGTGTTGCTGCTTCCGGCTTGCTCGTGGTGGTCGTGGTGTTGTTGTTCGGTTGGGCCGAGGCGAATTGGAAAAGAGGATAGGGAGAATTGGAGAAGGGTTTATGGTGGTCAGACGGGGGTGGTAACGAGGTGGTCGGAGGAAGGTCGGGGCAGGGCGGGGTGAGGGGAGACCGGGCAGGGATGAGCGAAGGAAGAAGGGACGGGGCGAAGGGATGGTGGCCGGATGGGAAGGAGGGGGAGGAGGGGGGTGAGCAGGTGGTGGCTTGACCGATATTAACAGGTTCACGGTCATTCCAATTCATCTATCTCCTTGTTTTTTAAATTCAGTATTATGTGTCTATTATTATATTATATTGAAAAGTTTTATTTTTTTCATCTGTTATTTTTTTAACTTCATCCTGAGTCTCGATTAGGTCATCGTTGATCTTTTATATGTTACATTATATTTCTTTTTGGGATTTCTAATCTGCTCGAGATTTTCTTTAATTCTTCTTGATAGAGAGAAAATTTTCAAAGATTTTTTGAAATGCTTGAATAATTGATGATTCGTGGAAGATAGATTCCAGTATTATATACTGATGAACCAAATTTGTATTAGAAAAAGAATAAAAAAAACTCCCCTCGTCCCATCAAAAAATACAACATATTAAGTTGAAAGGTTAAGGTAAACTTAATCGATATCATATGAAGATTAAATATTATTTTATATAAATCTATTATGAAATATCAATTATATTATAAATTAAGTACTTTCGCACGACTTTGGATACTGAATGAGCCAACACTGTTAAAATAAAAATAAAACTCATCAAAATATATGTTAAATAATGACCTTTTTAAAATATATTTTTCATAGACATAGGGAATAATAAAAGTGAGTTGTGATCGGAATGTTAAGTGCATTAGAATATATATTCTTTCTCTTTTTTTTATTCACAAGAATCTAACATCCAAATTGTTCCACTAGTACCATACAATTTAAATTGAGCCTTGGGAAAAAGCAACGACGAGAAAATAGGTCATTCTGGAATTCATATTGAGCCTTGGTCTAATATGAGATACTGTATTATTGACATGGGTTTGAAAGATTTGCATGCATCTGGTATGTTTCATACATGGAATAATAATCAAGGGGAAGATACCTGGATGAGAATTAAGTTGGATCGAATTATGGGTAATTTCAGATGATTTGAAGTGTATGATGATTCTGAAACTGTTTTTCTTCCTCCTAGCCTCTTAGAACCATAGTCTCATTGTGGTTAATGCTCTGGCAAGGAAAATACACACCAAGGGGTCTTTCGAGTTTCTGAATATGCACGTTACAATCCCTCCTAAGGTATGGGAAATCCCAGTCCGTCCATGATCATGCTATGTAATATTGTCAGATCCAAACCATTCATCGAATTGAAAAATCTAGTGAACGGATGGGTCATCGATTCAACTGTATTTAAACCGTTATCGAAGTGTGGCAAAATAATTACGCCATATATATTTTATTATGTCCAAAAAATACATATGGTATATAACAATATGACAAGTATAATATAGTTTTAGAATAATTAACATAAAATACTATGATATTATAAAATAAAGCGTGGAATAATGTAACATAAAAATAAATATAACTATCAATTAATCTAGATATTAATCTATTAACAATTTAAAGATCAAATTGTCATAACAATAATTTAAACTATCTTCGTTGACTTCATATATAGTAATTTAATATATTTAAAAGAATAATATTATAAAATATTTGAAGAAATAAAAGAAAATGATGAATTAATGATTTTGAAATTGACCCTTCCAAACCCGAAAAAACCGGTCCGGATCAATGGGTTGAATTGTTGTCAACAGTTTTTTAATAGGTCAAATGGGTCAATGGGTTAACCCGGACCGTTTCTTGAACTGGCTCATAGGTTTTCAGGTCGACCTCTCCGATCCGGTCGGGGTTTAATAACATTGATGCTATGTATAGAGTGATGACAAAGTTAAAAAAACTGAAGCCTATTTTAAAGAAGATGCATGTTGATAACATGTCTGATATTTCGCTAAGAGTGTAATTGACTAGGGATGATTTATGCTTTGTTCAAAGGAAGCAGGAAGCTAGTTTTCCTGAACAGGACCAAAGGAGAGAGTCTATGCTTAGGGATCAGCTCTCTATGCTATTGGTTGCTGAAACTGCTTTCTTCAGGCAAGTAACCAAGGAAAAGTGGTACACAGGAGTTGATAGGAATTCTAAATACTTTGCGTTGATGTGAGGGAAGAGAGAACCGAAATTCCTGCACTCATAAATGGTTAGGTTGATTTAATAGCTGGTCCTGATGATATTATTCAGGAGTTGTTTTCATTTTATAAGAAGATGTTCGGGGAAGAGCTGCCTAGATCCCTTAATGTTATTCTTAGTATAATGCAAGGACCTTCGCTTAATTCAGATCATATTGCTAGCTTGGAGAGGCCATACACAAGAAAATCAAAGGGAGATAGAGCTTGTTTTGATGGAAATGGATGATGATCGTGTCCCAGATCCTGAGATACATCACCGTTTATTCAGAAATATTGGCCTATTAGATTGAAAATATTGAAAGTATATAATCAGATTTTGGTTATGAAATAAACTAAAACTTGATTATAAGCATTCCTCAACTTACAGTAAAATTTTAAATGTATGTCATCCCCATCAGAGCAACTAAAGCACGATAACTTTTATCTATGGTAACAAGAGAATTAACGTAGGTCAAACAAAAGAGTACATATAAAAGGCCAGCATGTCCAAGAATCAAAAGAACAAACAGAACAGTAGTTCGATTCAAACTTATCCAGTACGTGAAGACTAAACAGTCTGAGCTATATCCATCCATGAAATGCGAAGGATGACCACCTAACCCAGCAAATAATTAGAAGCAGAAATTGCATTATTTCATCCTGATATTATTTTCCGTTCACACGCACTCATGAATCCTTTAGTATTGAGAAAAATCATCACTTGAGTGGACAAGAAATAAAAAACAGCAAATATAAACTTTAAAGTATCTTACTGATGCAATCCCTCAACATACTGCCACCAGCTAGAGCAATCTCTTTGTTGCCCTAGCTGCTTGAAACAATATATGGTCAAACATTATCACATACACTTGAGACAATACATGACTCACCAACGACATTAATTAAAGAAGTAGCAAACCAGCAGCAGAAGAGAAAGGTTCAAGTGCTAAATTAGGGGATTATATACTTTACTAAACTTCACTCTTGTATATGAGGGATGAATACATGCTATACGCCATTGGAGTAAACATATTTAAAACTTATCGAAGTCATAGTCGATTTACAATCCTAGAACTACTGTGGTTCTAATATACCAACGAGGTTTTACGGATGATGCAAGGAAAAGGTTACAAAGAAAATAAAAATCCTGCAAGTTATGATAGGCAGAGCATAACAAAAGGGAAATGTTAAATTTACCAGACGACAAGGAAGTCCAGCAACTCTAAATGATGCTCTTATGTATTCCAAGCAGCAATATTTGGAGTCCATTGTCTGCCTTAATAGTGGACTAGATCTCTTGTTGCGTGCACTGCACAATCGCTAATTTAATATTTCAGCAAGAACATGAAACCATGCATTACAATGTTGGCTTCCATTATATTATACCTGCCATCCATATAAAGGTAGTTTGTGAACCAGAAGAGTGAGTACATCCTCTTTGCATATTTCAACGGCAAGCTGTAAAACCTGTTCTGTGTTTGCTTCCGTCTCTCCATCTCCAAAAGGCATATATTTCCATCCTCTGTGTTTGAGCGTCGCAGAAGAAGATGGCGACTTGAGCTAGGACATCAAAGTTGATGAACCGACCAAGAACTACATTTCTGTTCTTTCTCATATTCGTTACTCATCATGTTAGTACTCATCATGATGATCCATTTTCGTTCTTTGGTTGGGGGAGGTGGTGTCCAGAATGTTTAAATGGAGGGGAATGTTTTAGCTCATGCAATATTAATTCATGGTCAAATGCTAATGTGCAGTAATCTCATGAATGATATATTTCTCCTAGTAATCTCAGCAAGTTAATAATCTCACCATGTTAGTAATCTCATCATGTACTATTGAAAATGGAGGGGAATGTTCTCATATTTTCCTTTCTAGTAGTAGAGCTGAATTCAAGTTGTGAGTTTCCTTGGCTTGAAGTCCTACAATGCCAAAACATTGTTAATTTACTGTCTTGAGAGGTCCAAGTTAGTGATTCGAATAGAGATTTCGGTTCTACATTCTGCGGATAGGCAAGCCACAACCTTTTACTGTAGATGGGTTGGCTTTACTGCATCAGCACTGGGGCTTCTTTCAGCTTTAAGTTCGAAAGATTGTCTCATCAGCAATTCTGCGAGTGAAGTTAACTCTGCCAGTGTTTGGCCAGGCTGAGGTGAGTTATCTGATTTTAGTATAAACCAACCTTGCGTCCGGTCCTGAATGGCAGCATCTATTGTCCTCGTCTAGGAGTTATTCAAGTCTTGTATCCTGCATTGCGGTGATTATGCAGATAGAGTTACTGATCACATTGCAAAACTGAGATTTGGTTGACCAGGGGCTGCAGATAGAGAGGCATTACGTGGAATTTGTTGGCCATAGAACATGGAAGTTGCTGATCACACGCAACTACATAGCAGTGCGGACTACATTCCCTTCAAATGGGCAAAGTCAATTAAGATTAACAACATACTCCAGCGTAAGCGATAATTTCAGTATTACTAAGAGGCGTCAACAGCAAGCAGTGAAACCCAAGCTTCTCCAAGTGCATGGTATCACAGCCAATAAATGAGATGCTTCAAGCTCGGTGTTAACTGCTGAATTACTTCCCTGCAACCAAACAATAAAAACCAGTCACAAGGAGCAAAAAAGGCAAGCGGCATTGTTGAACTAAGAAAGAAAATTTGATGTATGTGACAGGATATGAACTCATGATATGAACCAAATCAAGATACTGCCCAGTAAATGTGAGAGCAAATGCACAAGAGTTGGCCTGTTGTTACTTCCTAGAGGCCTCACGAATATGGTTACATCACACATATGTAATCTTGCTACATCTTCATGGACTTCTTTGCGAGACGCTTGGCCCAGGTGCTCCTCACTAATCCTCTAGCATCCAACTCCTTAAGCAACCTTCTAGCATCTTTAGCTAGACCCTCGGTCATAATGCCATTGATGAGAATCTCATAAGATTCTTCATCTGGTTTCCATCCCTTGGATACCATATAACCCAAGAAGCCGATTGCTATATCCGTTTGTCTGGTCTTGCATAACCCAGACATGATTGAATTGAAGGTGATCATATTATGGGTAATGCCCATATTTTTTAAGCCTTCGAGGAGATCGATAGCTTCATCTAGATTTCCCTCTCTTGCAAGTCCAGTAACAAGTGAAGTGTAAGTCACAATGTCTGGCTTGAGACCCTTGTCCTTCAGCTCGGCCAGAAGCTCACGTCCTTGTTCTGTTTCCCCAGAGTCGCACAGCCCCTTCAGTAAAGTGTTATAAGTCACCACGCTCGGGGCAACTTGCATTTGGCCGAACATCTCTTGCGCTTTATCCATCTTCCCGGAGTCGCACAGCCCCTTCAGTAAAGTGTTATAAGTCACCACGCTCGGGGCAACTTGCATTTGGCCGAACATCTCTTGCGCTTTATCCATCTTCCCGGAGTCGCACAGCCCCTTCAGTAAAGTGTTATAAGTCACCACGCTCGGGGCAACTTGCATTTGGCCGAACATCTCTTGCGCTTTATCCATCTTCCCGGAGTCGCACAGCCCCTTCAGTAAAGTGGTATAAGTCACCACGTCCGGGGCAACCTTCATTTGGTCGAACATCTCTAGCGCTTTATCCATCTTCCCGGAGTCGCACAGGCCCTTCTATTGAGTTGTGGAGTCTGATTTGCGAGACCTCTTGTGCGCTACGCTTACGGGAGGAGGGCGCGAGATGTAATGCCACGACATGCCTTTATTATGGTGTGGTAAAACCTGCTACAAAATAACTGCATAAGGACAAATGCAGGTGGGACAAAGAGATCCATGCTATAAACGAATCTGGAATAGGAATGTAATGCCACGACATGCCTTTATTATGTTGCTGGTGTTGAAAGGAGCATTGAGGACAAAGACATGGTTGTTTGAGAGAGTATCATAGAGGAGGATGCGTGCGAGTTATGCAAGGGGGAGGCTGAGTCAGTGGAACATCTGGTGTTAAGGTGTGCATACACTGTTAAAGTAAGAAGGATTGTCTGTGATGATCCAAGTTAACTTGCCGAAGCAGGACAATGGTGTTAGATTTAATCTTTAAATCTTTGTATGTAGATTATATTAATTATCGTCAGACTAATTAATTGATCTAATAAAGTGAGATAATGGGCTTTTATTTAGTCTAATATGGGACCGACTAGTGTGGGTTGGATAGATATTTTTTTACTCGTGATTAGTAGGCCCAATAATTACCACATCTCTGTATATATCAAATAGATCACCTTTCCTAACCTTAACCGTACTACATATACTGAATTATCTATACCGACCGTCAAGGATATTAGAATGTTTGGAAGTTTCTTTGGAAGTTCATATCCTTCATAAATAGATGAACGATGGAAATGATTTACTTCACTATTATAATGAGAATATTTAATTATGGGAAAATTTCAATTCGTGTACACATTCAATCCAAAGGTATTTGTGTGATAAAGTTTTGTGATCTTCTAAATGTGTAATTGTATGTTTTTAAAATTATACTTCATCACAGTTTTATTAAGCATTATTAGTTGTGAGTTGCACATTGCGTGTCAAGCATACTATTCAAAGGAGTTTGTTTAATTATGTTGGTAATAGCCCTTTTCATATTAATAGTGCAAGTGTATGAAATCAATTCTTACTAGCAGTCAGAAAAATACATTCTATTTATTGCCTATAAGGAGGATGATATTCAATCATCATAAGGTATCTTTGTTCATTTCTGCTTTTCATGATCAAGTGGGAATATATGTTCAATGTGATCATTAGGAGCACATTTTATTTTTCTTGTTACTATATTATTTTCATATTGCAATGTCATGTTTCTATTAGACGAGTCAATGAGTTTAAGGACTTATATTTGGTGGATTCTATATGTTCCAACTATTTTAAAGTTTGAAAAACAAGGATGTTGTTTTCACAAGAAGGATAATATGTCATTTAGAGAAATAGAAATAATCATTCTCTCGACTATGCTATTATGCATATACCATGTTATTTCATATTATATCCTTCTATCGACGAACTTGTTTTATGTTGTTGTTGTTGGTGACTTATATGGGTTCATGCATATACATAGTGATATTCATTTCTATGTTGTTTATAAACAATATAGTATCACAAGAGTGTATGTTACAATAGAGCGTGTGGAACAAATGATAGCGTAGTCTCACTATTGTTTTAAGACCTTTCTCCATGTGCCTTTTATGACATGTAATTTTAACATGGATATTAGATGTTTATCCATTTGTTCAATGTTAACATTTGAGGCTCTGTTATGTTGTTTATATTTGTTCCATTGAAGTTAAATAAATTGGACACATTTTATTATTATAGGAACACGTTGGTGTTTTATGTATGGTTTCATGTTATCAAACTCTCAAGTTTTGTGTCAATCTTGTGCAAAGATTTAGGGTAATAAGTTGAGCCTTAAAACATGTCTTAGGATTCATATTATACATCACGTGATATATAAAGTCAAGACATATGACTTGGTTTGTCCTAACCAAGTGATTCTCAATCGTACGTTGGTACATATGAGAGAAAATCGTGTGACCGACAAGAGGATAATACATGATATTTTCATTGGGTATTAACTATTTGACACACTATCAAATTAAAATTCATGTCAGTAAAGTTTAGAATTTTATGACCTTGAAAGGTTCTGTGTCGCAACAAGAAAGATACAGTTTCCGTCATGGTTTTATTATTGGCGTTTAATATTTTCAAAATAGTTAATTAGCTCGTTTTTTGCGTTTATTTCAAAAACTGAAATTGTTTTCTAAATTTTTAGTTTTTTTTTTTTGTTTTGACAATTAATAAACCCAAGTGAAAAAATGTTAGATTTAATCTTTAAATCTTCGTCTGTGGGTTATATTAATTATCGTGGGGTTAATTAGTTTGTCTAATAAAGTGAGACTATGAGCTCTTATTTAGTCTAATATGGGGTTGGTTAATGTGGATTGAGTAGATATTTTTTGATTCGTGATGAGTAGGCCAATAATTAATACATCTCTATATATATCAAATAGGTCAACTTTAATAACCCTAACCGTGCTACACATGATGATTCATCTACACCGACCGTCAAGGATATTAGGAAAGTAGAGCCTGCTGACATTGATCTAATCAGTTCAATCCCGTACTCGTCGTACGTATTTTTTGCTCCGTATCATGACGATCAAGGTAATGATTCATCTACACCGACCGTCAAGGATATTAGGAAAGTAGAGCCTGCTAACATTGATCTAATCAGTTCAATCTCGTACTCGTCGTACGTATTTTTTGCTCCGTATCATGACGATCAAGGTACGCGTATGATTGTTTTTCATCTCAATTTGGTATTCTAAAATCAAGGTACGCGTATGATTGTTTTTCATCTCAATTTGGTATTCTAAATCTATCTATAACGATCCTACGATTGGATTTGTCTATAAATGAACGAATGGAGAGGGTGGTATAACAGAGTTAGAGCAGGAAAAGAAGGAACGACAGCTTGAAGAAGATGTATGCTTGCAGCTATGATGTATGAGAATTGGCGTGAAAGGAATGCTCGAGTCTTTTTGCAAGGCAGTTTGGCTTCTGAAGCTGTTTTTCTAAAAGTCAAAGCTTTAGGTAGCTCAAATTTATAGAGAAATGAAGTAAGATGATGTATAGGAATTGATTGGTTTGGCACATGATGTATAGTTAACCGTTCTTAGGGATGTATACCTTACCATATGAGAAATATAAAAAGCTAAATCATTCAAAGAAAAAAAAATTGTGATCATGAGAAAAACAAAAGATAATCATCATAAATGACATGATAAAGATATGTTCTTATAACTGATATCAAATATAAAATCAATTTTAATTCAGTTTTATTTTAAAATCAATTTTATCTCAATAATGAAGCACAGTTGTTTTCATTTGATGTCAAATTATAGAAATAACATTATTTTTAATTCATGATTGGATTTGTTTTTATCTATCAAAAACTTTATTAGAAAAAAAGAGAGTCATGTATTAGAACAGTAAGAAGCTTTACTCAAGATACATACAAATCCGATTAGAGTGGGATAAAGCAAAGTATCCATAAAGACGATATTTATGTGTGTTAGTCATACAACTTTACAATATGGTTGTTTCGATTTATGATAACTATGAAATGAGTGATGCAGCAGTATCACCAGCAACAGTATTTGACTAACACGTAATCAACTAAAAAAAGCATAATATTCTCCCTATATAAAGATCATACTGAGTTATTCAGGCAACATTGTTTCAGAAGGCAATATACTCGTACAGAGAAAATATGGCTGACCGCGCAAGGATATGCTCGTAGCGCTAATTCATCAGCATTGAACAAAAGGAGAAGATCCATATCATAAGAACAAATGACAAGGAAAAGTAAGTGAAATATGTGATATCTGGCTAAAGCTAAGGCCTACTGCAATAGTAACGAAGGCCTAAGTGGGCCGTAAAATACAGGGAAACAATCCCAGATCTGTTGAATTACAACCAGAATACACATCACCTAGACAAATTTTTATCAAGTCGAAGGAATAATACAAGACTCTGTTCACTATTCTCTACCCCAACGGAACAGGAACCAAAAGCAAGTAATCCACATGGTGAGTGGCATCTTGGAAATCAGAAGGCTTGTCAAGGTGAAAGCTTAATCCTCATCATCCTGGAATGACAGGCGAGATGAATAAGCAACTAGAACTAGGCAGCTGAAATCAATATTTCCTAACAGATGTCGTAGGAGAAATTAGCAAACCTCTTCGCTGTCTTCATCATCATCCTCTTCATCATGAACCTCAAACTCTTCTTCTTCTTCAGCTTTAGTTCCCTCAGCCTGAAAAGTATAGAAGGAAGATCAGTTCCTGCACGAATGTTTCCTTAGGTTAACTGCAGAAAAGTGCTAGGTATCGAGCATACTTGTTTCCTGTTGTAGGCTTTCACAGCCTTCTCCTAAAATATACAAATAATCTTGCTGCATCTTCCTCGCAAAATTATTGGCCCAGGTCGTCTTCACTAATTCTCTAGCATCCAACTCTTTGAGCAACTCTAGAGCCTCTTTAGCTAGACCCTCAGATGCTATACCTCTGATAAGAGTCCCATAGCATACTTCATCCGGTTTCCATCCCTTACATACCATATAACCCAAGAAGTCGATTGCTCGATCTGCCTGTCTGGCCTTGCATAGTCCAGACATGATGGATCTAAAGGCAATCATAGTAGGAGTAATGCCCAGATCTTTGAAGCTTTCGAGGAGATCGATAGCTTCATCTAGATTTCCCCCTCTCGCAAGCCCCGTAGCAAGTGAAGTGTAAGTCACGTCGTCTGGCTTGATACCCTTGTCCTTCATCTCGGCTACAAGCTCACGTCCTTGTTCTGTTTTCCGGGAGTCACACCCCTTCACTAACATGTTATACAAATAATCTTGCAGCATCTTCCTTGCAAAATTCTTGGCCCAGGTCGTCTTCACTAATTCTCTAGCATCCAACTCTTTGAGCAACTCTAGAGCCTCTTTAGCTAGACCCTCAGACGCTATACCTCTGATAAGAGTCCCATAGCATACTTCATCCGGTTTCCATCCCTTACATACCATATAACCCAAGAAGTCGATTGCTCGATCTGCCTGTCTGGCCTTGCATAGTCCAGACATGATGGATCTAAAGGTAATCATAGAAGGAGTAATCCCCAGATCTTTGAAGCCTTCGAAGAGATTGATAGCTTCATCTAGATTTCCCTCTCTTGCAAGTCCAGTAACAAGTGAAGTGTAAGTCACAATGTCTGGCTTGAGACCCTTGTCCTTCATCTCGGCCAGAAGCTCACGTCCTTGTTCTGTTTTCCCAGAGTCGCACATCCCCTTCAGTAAAGTGCTATAAGTCACCACGCTCGGGGCAACTTGCATTTGGCCGAACATCTCTAGCGCTTTATCCATCTTCCCGGAGTCGCACAGCCCCTTCAGTAAAGTGGTATAAGTCACCACGCTCGGGGCAACCTTCATTTGGCCGAACATCTCTAGCGCTTTATCCATCTTCCCGGAGTCGCACAGCCCCTTCAGTAAAGTGGTATAAGTCACCACGTCCGGGGCAACCTTCATACGGTCCAAGAGCCGGAGGGCCTCATCGACATTTCGGTCCTTACAATAGCTGCCAATCAGCACGGTGTACGTGATGACATCAGGAACAGCGCCCCATTCCTCGAGTGCCTGCAACTCCCAAGCGGCTTCCCTCGTCCGACCAGCCCTGCAGAATTGATGAATCAAACCCTTTCGGGAATTGAATTCCTCGGAATCCAATAATGGCAGGGACCTTTGATTCTTCGCCTTCCTCGTCTTCGCTCTCCTCCTAGCAGTGGTGTTGGTGGCTGAAATTTTTGGTGGTTGGATCCGAGAAACGGAAGATGCCCATCTGGGTTTCAGGCAAATGGGTGAGGTGAAATTGATGGTGAATTTGGGGTTGGTTTGAAGGGATTGAAACGGAGAGAATCCATCGTATGGGGTTTGAAGATGCTGCAGCGACATAGCTTCAACGACGATAACGGAGATACGATGAGAATCATGGATTATAAAATCAACTGTCATCAACTATAGTATCTAACTCCCTTCCTCCTCAACTATCAACTACTTTTTTTCCCTTTTATAAAAAAAATTATAACGATATAACACCATTACATTATTAAATAATATGTATTATGAAAAATTGAGTTTGAGTTTATGTTCATCGAGTATCGAACCTTTCATTGAGTAGCGAGTCGAGTCAAATTTGAGACGAATCCGAATCAAACAATTATATATCCATAAAATTAGTTATAAAATTTTGATAAATTAAAATCAACCATTAACAAATAACATTAGATATTAGTTACAATCAAAAAATCGATACATTTAATTATATCAATGCCAACATGTTATTGCGTAAAAAAAGACAGTAAAAATTACTAGAGAAAACATCGATTATCAAGATTTCAAAAAACTAGAACTATTTACTTGCATATAAACACCAAAAATTATGGATGCGTCAAAACAACTGCACTTCTTGTAACTCCTATGTCCCAAACTATCCACATTACTAACTTTTTCTCACTGCATCAAAACCAGATAGTTGCTTGCTAGGATTTGGTATGAATCGTTTCTGTGTCGAGAAATCAACCTTAATTGTGATCCGTTTTGGTACTTTGTTTGTGCGTCGAGAACTCGAAGAGATTGGTTGTGTTGGTTTTTTATCCAAAAGAATTTTAAGGGATTTGAATTATTTTTTGGTATTTTGTTTCTTTCAAATTATGTCCCTTTTCAAAGAGTTGTTTAAAATATAAACTCATTTAGAAACAAAAAAATTAGTTTGTTACATAACTAAATCTCTTAATATCAATAAATTTCCAATTTTATAATTGCAATAAATAAATGAGATTCAAAAGCTACAATTTAAATTTTTACTATTATAAATAAACAAAGAGTTTTCAAACTCGAACTCTTCATGAACAATTCACAAATAGTTCACGAGCTTCTTTAATCGAACACTTCGAACCTAAAAAATCGAGTCAAATCGAATTCGATTTCATTTTCGAGTCGAGTCAAACTCGAACTGTTCATGAATAATTCATTTCATCTACGGCTCTATCGAAAACCATACCAAGCACGACCTCATAATATAGATTCTTTCTCTTTCACTGGAATCTAAGATCCAAATTGTTCCACTAGTACCATAAGAGTTAAATATAGCCTAGGGAAAATGCAGTGACGAGGGCAGTCACATTTCATACAAAGCACATCATTATATGATCATCGATTCATTAGTTTGAAGCCTTTGGTGAACAAAGCAGAAAAAATATACACATCAGGACTGAAATGTAAGTTATGCTCCACGGTTAACAAATCGAGAAACTCTCTCAATTTCTTTGATGATCATCTCCTTCTCTTCTTCGAGCTGTTCTTGCTCATCCTTGTTACCTGATCCACGAGGAAATTGAAGAGTTAATCTTCAAAGGTTCATATCGATTTCAGGACATGCGTATCATATAGACCCATGAAGTAGTTACAAAGTACAAACCCTTTGGAATAGAAAGACCATTAAGGAGATCCAACAGTTTTTCGTGGTTCTTTGCCAGGATAATCTTGATCTCTTGAGACTTGTTGGGGTTTGCGACGAACACCTTGAAAATATGGAATGCAGAATTCTGAATATTTTTGCTTGAATCCTGCTCTCAAGTCATAACAGTTCACCGCAGAACAAGAAACAAAAAAGTCAGTTTCAACATAGCGACTAGCATAACATCTCAAATTTACAAATTCTATCACATCAACTGATTTCTAAAGCGGAACCTGGATCATTTATGACCTCAGAGATATCAACAATTCTACCAGTAATCCCAAAGCAGAAAACAAATGTAACTGCAGATCATATGAATCATGCAAGGCTGAGAGAAGTGACTTGCTAGATAGCTCAACTCAAGATATCGAGATTATGCTGTCAAAAAGAAAAGAAATTAACTTCAGGTTCTGGTTCATGCCCTCTTGTTTAGCTGTGGCAAAATACGTGAGAAAACCAAAAATCAGATTGAGAACGTGAAGAGGATGAGAGGAACATCACTCACATTTAAGATAACAACTGCAAAAATAACCCACAAGAATAATCTTCACCAAGTACATGCAACTGCTTTGATTATCATGCTCAGGAGCAAGGTTTGGGTTGCACAACAGAAAAATGCAAAGAACATATATCAGACAAGTGTTATTCACACCTTTAGTAAAGTCATGATGACTTTCAGATTCCGGATTTCTAAAATGTAGCGCTTCATGACCAGCGAATTTTGCGGCTCTAGAAGGAAATTTGTGAGAAGCTAGTAACCATCAAGACACGGTGGTTAGTAACTAAATTAAGTTTCCATACAACTCAGATGGAAGGGTGCTAGCTACAACTTGGCTAACCTGCAAAGATTGTCTTCTCGCCACGTAGTTAGGAGAAGTCAAAAGCGTTTCATACATATCAAAGAACTGCAAGAGCAGCGAGCAACTTACATTAGAAGGCAAACCATATGCAAACACGAAAGAAAAAACAAAAAACAAAAAAAAAACGCATGGAATTGATCTGTTTACTGTCTCTTTCCTTCTCTTTTGTGACTGCTTTTGAATAAGAGGAACAGGATGAGGCAAAAAGGTAAAAGGATAAGAAAATGAACCTCGTCGTAATGAGAAGCCAGGTATTCAGATACTTCTTTTTCGTGCTTGGTTAGCAGGTCCTGCAATATGGTCTCTTTAAGGATCTTTGGGTATTCAAAACATAACCAAAAAAGAAATACAAACCAGATGCATATTCCAACACTGAAAGCTGCATATACTACTTGGAGGCATATTATGCTCAAGTGCACACTTAAAAAACAGGCCTCGCCCACATGATACTTTGTCACATTGCATCCCTGTTCTCTGCATCCTACTGGGTTTGCCTTAGCACCTTGACAGATGTTACCCAATGGGAACAAACAAACACTCAAACAAAACTGACCTTAAATGTAGCAAATGCATCCGAAGCAACATCAAAGTTGGAAAGTTCTACATATTTGAAGAACAACTGAAAGCTAGCTGACTCCAATATATACCTGGAAAAAACAACAAATAAAGTTATGGAACTGGCAGTGACTAAGAAAATGGAAGCTGGTAGAAGAAATGCACTCAGAAATTTTTGCCATCCAGCACACATCGAATACAGACTTTAAAAGTCAGAATCAACATTACCTCCATTAGAGCTATTAAAGCACGATAACTTAATTTACGGAGTAAGGGATAATGAACGTAGGTGAAACACATGAGTACAGATAGAAGTCCAGCATGTTTAAGGATCAACAGAATGAACCAAAAAGGAAAAACAGTTGATCTATTCTAACTTATCCAGTTGGTGATAACTAAACAATTTAAGCTTTAACAGAAACAAATTGGAAGTTCATCCGAACCTGCAATATTTCATCCATGAAATGCAGAGATTGACCACCTAACCAAGCAAATAATTAACGGCGGAAATTGCAATATTTCATCCAAGAAATTATTTTTCCTTCACAAAGCACTCACGTATCTTCTAGTATTGGAAAAAATCAATAGACTTGAGTGGACAGAAAATAAAGATCTGCAAATATAAGCTTCGGAGTATCTTACTTTGCGAGTGTGGGGAATTTGATGCACTCCCTTAACATACTGCCACCAGCTAGAGCAATCTCTTTGTTGTCGTAGCTGCTTGAAACAATATAAGGTCAAACATTTCTGCATGTGCTGGGGGCAATATATGACTCACCATTGGCATGCAATAAAAAAGAAATGCCAAACCAGCAGAAGAAGAAACAAAGGTTCAAGTGCCAAATGAAGGGATTATATCTTTCACTATACTTCACTTGTATACGAGGGATGCATACATGCTGAACCCCCTTGGAGTAAAGTAAACAAATTAAAGATAACTCCAAGTCATAGTTGATTTACAATCCTAGAATCATTGCGGTTCAAATATAGCAACGAGGTTATGCATGCTGTAAAGAAAAGTCACAAAGAAAAAGGGGAAAAAAATTCTACACAAAAGGAAAATATTCAAAAAAAAAACACAGAGAGTTCTGCTAAAATTTACCAGACGACGAGGAAGTCCAGCAACTCTAAATGATGCTCTATGTATTCCAAGCAACAATATTTGGAGTCCATTGACTGCCTTGATAGTATGGACCAACAGTGGACTAGATCTTTTCTTGCCTGGACAATCATAATTTAATATTTCAGCAAGAACATGAAACCATGCATTACAATGATGGCTTCCATTATATTATACCTGCCACCCATATAAAGGTAGTTTGTGAACCAGAAGAGTGAGTACATCCTCTTTGCACATTTCAACGGCAAGCTGTAAAACCTGTTCTGTGTTTGCTTCCGTCTCTCCATCTCCAGAAAGCATATATCTCATTGTGGAGAAGTTCTTTTCAACTTCTTCCAAGGCCTGAAAGATAATAAAATGCTAACTTCACTTACACACCCACTCACCATAGTAAAAGCAATGCCTGGATATATGAAAGAGAAATTCATGTGGTGGATTTTTCACATTCCCCCAAGACTGGTCTTGCTTTTCAACTCAGATATTCAAGCATCTCTAACATTTAAGGCTTGAACCATGACATCCCTATAACCTCGGTGGGTAGATTAAGCACCCAATTCTTTTTCCAAATTCCCTATTTTGCCGTGTGATTTACAAACCCAGGATTATCACGGCCAAACATATAGTACAACATATAATTGGATTATGGAGTCATTCACTCGTTCTCGCGTACACTGAGTGGAAGACAAGGAGTAATTCATTACTTTCATAGGGAGATTGCAAGTCCAACCAATCAAGGCACATTTTAAATCCATACAAGGGGATACCAGCAAGTTTTGTCCACTATCTTAGCACGAACATTAGGTTACACAGGTCACACTTTGGCCTGATTCGAAAATTCACTCTCAAATAACAGCAAAAAAGCATCATAAACTTTTGATTGGAGAAATGCAACACACCTTCTCAAGCGCTCTGACCTCGACAACCGTCTTCATATCCAGCGCAACGAGACTCTCCTGGATCAACTTCGCCACCTCCTGCGGCGTCTTACTCCGCGCCTTGAAGAACGAGAACGACATCCCCTCACCTCTCACTTCTCCCTATCCACACCACTCCTACTCCCAGCCTTACACTACTGCGACGACAAGGCAAACACAAATCAACTCCCTACTCATCAAATACAAATCATAACTGAGAAACGCAAAATCGAACTAACTCGTTCGATCCATCGATCGATCAATCGCATTCCGTACCTTTGAGTGTGGCCGCTGCTCCTTGAAATGTTGGCTTTGGGATTTCTCGTTTGATGCTACGTGTTGTTGATCGGTTGATCTCGCCGTCCAGTCATCGCGTCGGGGTTCTTCGCCGCTCGTGGTCGCCGGCGTTGAAGGGTTTGGGATCGCGGTGAATTTTTCGGTGGGGCGACGGGGAATTGAGTTCTCCCTTTCTTTTTCCCCCTGTTTTGGAATTGATTTGCTGGACCGATGTGTAGTCTACGTTGTTTCACTAATGGGCATTTTGTTTTGTTGTGTCACACTTACATAATTCCACACGTGAATAAGTAATAGAAAATTAGGATTTATTTGATTTTATTTTTTATTTTTTTTATTTTATCGATTCATGAAATAAAATTATTTGATATGATTTTTATTTTTGATTTCTTATTTTTTGTTTTTAAAACGGATGATAGGGAGATAAAAAATCAAAAACATAATTTTTTGTTTTTATTTTTTGTCCCTATTATACAAAATCATTTATTATATAAAATGATTTTGATTTTTATTATTGATTTTTTATTTCCTTTACTAATTTTGCTTCCTCAAATTTTAAATAGCAAAACCAAACAATCCCTAAATTTCTTTAAAACAATTTGAATAGTGAAAGCGTTCCATACTTTCATCTATCTTACTGTTTAAATAACACTCTTTTTCTACAATAAACAATATTTTATTAGTTCTATAATATGAATAACGTTTATCTATTTGAATTGTCACATAACATATGCAATATAGGAAAAAGTGGATTTGTGTCTAGATACAAACTTATTTGTGACTAGTTACAAATTCACTTCTTTTATTATATTTAATAAATTTTTCATATAAAAAATAATAAAATAATAATTATCTGCTAAAATATATCTTATTATTTTTTTCACAATTCATACAATACACTCCATTATCACTAAAAAATATTCTTTCTTCATTAATTTTCATAAAAATTCAATACACATGAGTTCGCGTGGATCAACATATTATGGGATGAAAAGAGTGTAACAAATAGACTGGATTTTTTTGATGTGATAAAACTTTGAGCAATTTGGACGATCAAGTGTTATTTTATAAAACATTAATTATAATTTTTTTTCATAGGACGAAGGTCGTCACGTAATTGTGCATTGTTAACTATAGTATAATAATGAAACGTCTTTAAAAGAAATTAACAACGAAACTTATAAAATACATTTTGAATAAAAATATTTTAATATTTTTATGAGGTAGATTATTATATCAGGTTTTTTATTAATAAAATATTATACTTCATCCGTTTCATTGAAATTATATTGATTTGATTCTGTACGATAATTTAAATATGTGTTAAATTAATAAGAAATGATAACTTTATCATTATGAGTGTGTTGGTAAAAAAATAAGGAGAAAAAAAATGATAATTATTAATTAATATAGTATAAAATAAAAATATTTTAATTTAAATAAAACATCTAAAAATAATATAATTTAAATAGAAAAAAAAACACAAGATTTTAATATAACCGTAATATTTTCATGACAAAAGTCAAGCTTACCCCCACACCGTTATACACACGGTAAAACTGTTGTGATTATACTCTACGACATATAGCATCAATCACAATGTTCTCTGTTTCCGAGATCAAAAATATTCTTGGACCCCTTTCCGTCTACCTTAAATCACTCCATCGTCTCCCCCCTTTCTTCCCCCAAATCAAAACTCCACCATGAATTTCTTCAAATCCATCTTCTCCGCCGACAACTCCGTCGCCGCCGACCCCAATTCCCAGCACGATCACGCCCAACCCTCATCTCCCTCTCCCCCTCCCTCTCCCCCAAACCCTAACCCTAACCCTAACCCTAATTGGCCGAACCTCAACCTCACCACCCTCCTCAAATCCGTGACCACCAAATCCGACTCAATCATCGACCACTACCGCCGCGACCTCACCGAATTCAGCTCCGGTCTCATCTCCGAAACCGCCATTATCCGCGCCGCCGCCACTCGCGCCATCCAACGCCTCCCTGACTCCCTCGACTCCTCCGCCGCCGCCGCCCAGCTCTCCCTCGAGTCCGTCGGCCAGGTCATCGACGATCTCGGATCGTCCGTCATCAAAAGCACCACCAAAATAATGGAATTGAGTATATTTGATGATGAAGGGGGCGGGGGTCGAGGCGATGAGGATGTGATTGAGAGGAGATTGAGCGTTGGGGTGAAGATGAGTAGATTTGAGGTGAAGTTGAGGGAGATGGAGGGGGATGTGAGGACGTATGTGGAGGAGGTGGAGGGGGAGGAGGAGTATAGGGAGTGGGAGAAGGGGTTTGTGATGGAGGAGAAAAGGGACGAGATCGAGGGGTTGATGAGGGAGGAGGAGGAGGGGATTGTTGGGAGGATGTATAGGGAGATTGTGCCAGGGGTGGTGGCAAGGGAGGTGTTTTGGAGGAGGTATTTCTATAGGGTATATAAGCTGAGGGAGGCGGAGGAGACGAGGGAGAGGATTGTTAAGAGGGCGATGATGGCGGGGGAGGATGAGGAGGAGCTGAGTTGGGATGTCGACGATGATGATGATGAGGATGTGGATGATAAGGGCCGTGATGGTGATAGAGAAGAAGAGAAGATGAGTTGTGTTATGGAAGACGAGAAGATTGAGAAAGATGGCAGTGAAGTTAGTGTGAGGGATGTTGATGATCTTGTGGTGAATGATGCGTTGAGGAAGATGGAGATTGTTGGGCTTGCGGATGCGAAGGATGAATCGGATGTGTGTGAAGCGAGCAGAGATGTGGAGGTGGCGAAAGCTGATGATGAGAGTAGTATTGCTGAGGTTGTGGAAGGGAAGACAGAGAATGGTGAAAGTTGCAAGGACAGTGATATCTCGATCGTTTCAACCCAGCCCTCGCTGGCCGGAGAGGAGGAGCTCGGGTGGGATGAGATTGAAGATCTTGGTAGCGATGATGAGACTCACAAGGCAGCTACGAGTAAGGGCATGAATGTGACTGATCTGCGCAAGAGGTTGAGCGTTGCAGAAGAGGAAGATGATTTGAGTTGGGATATCGAAGATGAAGATGATGATGATAAACCGACCAAGTAGATACATTTCTGTTGAAAGTTCTCATATTCGTTACTGTCATGTTAGTGCTTATAACATGATGCAAATATACTGTTTGGATGCATTTTCGTTGTTGTTTGGGGGAGGTGGTGTCCAGAATGTTTAAATGGAGGAGAATATTTTAGTTCATGTACTATTGATTCATGGTCAGATGTTAAATGTGCAATAATTTCAAGTTGTGAGTTTCCTTGGTTTAAAGTCATACCCTGCGAAAACATTGTTACTTTACTGTCTTTTGAGGCCCAAGTTAGCGATTTGAATAGAGATTTTGGTTCTACATTCTGAGGATAGGCGAGCAGGCGAACTTTTAATGTAGATGGGTTGGCTTTACCGTCTCATCAGCAATACTGCAAGTGAACGTTAACTCTGCCCGTGTTTGGTTGGGCTGAGTAGAGTTCCCTAATTTTAGTAAAAACCAGCATCGCGTCATGTACTGAGTGGCGGCTTCTATTGTCTTCGTCTAGATGTTTGTCAAACCTCTTTGTATCCTGCATTGCGTTGATTATGCAGATGGAGTTGTTGATCACATTGCCAAACTGAGACTTGGTTTACCAGGGAGCTGCCGTTAAGAGAGGCATTACATGGAATTTGTTGGCAGAGACTACTTGTGTGAGGTGCTTGCGCTGTTGAGAGTCTTAACATGCCGAGTTGAGGGAGTTCAGCTCACACTACTTCTTATGATTCGAAAGACCCCGATCACCTGCTATAGCTCATGAGTGGTATAGCCCTCCAGGTAACTCATTAGAATATGGATTTAGAGGCTTGATTAGCATGTAATAAGCGACCCTGGTGTTTGTAGTCTCGTAAGACTCTATGCCAAGGCTGGTCGATTCGGCATGCTGAACGATCGCCCAAATCTGGGACTATGTATATGATGATTTATGATCTTGATTTCTCGAGTAACTATTTTCTGGACAGGTAAAAGTTTCAACACTAACAGCACGGACCATATCCCCTTCAAATGGGCAAAGTCAATCAAGCACATACAAGAGTGTACGAGAGAATTTCGGTATTACTAAGAGGCGTCAACAACAAACAATGAAACCCAAGCTTGTCCAAGTGCATGGTGTCGCTGCGAGTAAATGAGATGCTCCAAGCGTGGCGTCAACTGCCTCGTTACTTCCCTGCAACCAAACGATAAACACTAGTCACAAAGAGCAAAAAAGGCAAGCAGCATTTTGAACCAGAGAAGAAAATCTAATGTAGGTGACGGGTATGAATGTTGGGTTTTTCGGTAACTAGTTGCGGAATACTGAGAACCTAACAAGAGACGGTGCTATTGTGTTGGAAATTATAGAAGCAATCACAATCACACAGACACAAGATTTAACGTGGAAAACCCTCCCAGGTTGGAGAGTAAAAAAAACCACGGGACGCACACCGGCAAACTGCACTATATCAGCAAACAGATACAATTGTTCTTCTCAAGGTTTTAGAACTAAACTTGAGGCATATAGTAGAAGTAGAAATGGAATGCAGTAGGGATAACAGTAATGAAAACTACCCGCTCCAAAATCCCAATTTCATCCAAACATGCTTCTCTGAAATTGCAAGCTGTGTCATTGCTTTCTTACTGTAAACTGAAAAACACCTGCTTTTGCACTGTAGCTGAAACCTTGCCACTGGAAGATCCTGCTCTGCCACTGAAAGCAAGCTGCCACTGCTCTGCCACTGAAAAGAAGCTGCCGCTGCTCTGCCACTGAAAACAAACTGCCGCTGCTCTGCCACTCCAAAACAAGCTGCTGCTATGCCAAGCGAAAGCAAACTGCTGCTCTTCTACTGAAAAACAAGCTTCGCCACTGGAAGATGTTGCTCCGACAACCTGCTGCTCTCTCTTCCTCTTTTTTTTGTGTGTGTTTGATGTACCCTGCAACAATGGTGCAAAACCTGGACACGGCACTCACTCAACCAAGTAAAAACCAAAACATAAATGACTAGTTTTTTTTTTTTTATGAAAGACCAACAAGTGTTGGTCAATGTTTTGTTTTTCCTCTTCTTGGGCTGGGCCTTTCCCAGGCCCAACAATGAACTCATGATATGAACCAAATGAAGCTACTGCCCAGTAAATGTGAGAGCAAATCCACAAGAGTTGGCCTGCTGTTACTTCCTAGAGGCCTCACGAATATGGTTACATCATATAGGTACGTAATCTTGCTACGTCGTCATGGACTTCCTCGCAAGAGACGCTTGGCCCAGGGCCTCGTCACTAATCCTCTAGCATCCAACTCCTTCAGCAACCTTCTAGCGTCTTTAGCTAGGTCCTCGGTCGCAATGCCTTTGATGAGAATCTCAAGATTCTTCATCTGGTTTCCATCCCTTAGATACCATATAACCCAAGAATCCGATTGCTCGATCCGTTTGTCTGGTCTTGCATAACCCAGACATGATTGAATTGAAGGTGATCATATTATGCGTAATGCCCATATTTTTTAAGCCTTCGAGGAGATCGATAGCTTCGTCTAGATTTCCCTCTCTCGCAAGTCCAGTAACAATTGAAGTGTAAGTCACAATGTCTGGCTTGAGACCCTTCATCTCGGCTAAAAGTTCACATCCTTGTTCTATTTTCCCGGAGTCGCACAGCCCTTTCAGTAACGTGTTATAAGTCACCACGTTCGGGTCAACCTTCTTACGTTAAAACAGTTGGAGCGCCTTCTCGACATTCTGGTCCTTACAAATAGCTCCGAATCAGCACAGTGTACGTTATGGCATTAGGAACAGCCCCCGATTCCTCGAGTATCTGCAACGCCCCTGGCGGCTTCTTTTGTCGGACCAACCTTGCAGTATCCATGAATCTTTCTCTCGCGGAAAGCTGCATCAATCTGGTCCGATGATGGCAGGTTCCTGTGATTCTTCGCCCTCCTCGACGTTGCTCTCCTCAAAACAGAGGTGCTGGGGGCTGGAATTTTTGGTGGTTGGATCTGAGAAATGGAAGATTCCCATCTGGGTTTCAGACAATTGTGTGAGGTGAAATTGATGATGAATTTGTGGTTGGATTGGAGAGATTGAAACGGAGAGATTGGGGTTTGAAGATGATGTTGCAGTGCAGCGACATTGCTACTGTGAGGATAATGGAGTTTTCAGCAAAAGAAGCAAAGAAGAAATCCTATGGCTATAATATCATCTGGAGACATTTATTGTAGAAAAAATAGCTCATCCCACCCACTTCTCATCAACTACACTATCCTTCTTAACTGCGTCTTCCTCCTCGATTTTCACAAAATGATTTTGATTAAATAACTTAATCAAATGATTAAATAAGAATAAGAAAATTTTTAAGTAAATAACTTAATCAAATGATATTCATGGAGAAAATTCACAAGAACGAATCCGATATGGCCATTTGAAAAAACTTTAGTTGCGGGAAAAATGAACAATAGCAATATATTTTGGCAACGTCATGTATAAATAGTACAGATTTATTTGAATAGGCCGTAAGGTATTTGCACGTTGAGAACAATAGCAACGTACTCTGCAAAGCCTTATCTAATTGTCGCCCTGCTTGAGCATCCGTAGAATAGCGAGGAACAAGTTGAGGATATCCAGATAGAGAGTTACGGAAGCCCAGATGTACTCATCATAGGTAAATCTCTTGATCAGATTGTCTGTGTCAAACACGATGTACCCAGAGAAAAGCATGGCGCTCAGTCCTCCATAGATGACAACAGATGTCGAACCAAGTGGGAAGAACATCTGCAAAAGCATCAAGGAAAATTAGTAGGACAAAAAAGGCATTTGAAATGCAGGTTCTTGGATAACTCACAAGTGGAATACGAAACACGATGTTCAAATTCAGAAAAGCTATACCTGAAGGAACCCAGTCACGAAGAGGATGACGAGGCAGGAGAACAAGAATGGTCCGAGGAAGCTGAAGTCCTTGCCCTTCTTAGAGGCCCAGAAAGTGTAAGCGGTCAAGGAAGAGACAATCGTGGAGGTTAAGATCAATGCCTCCAGCACAATCTTCCCTGAAAATACCACAAACCAACCATAGAGAGGCAATACATCAAGCACTAAATGCTGTATATATCCTGAGATATGGTAGAAAACAGAAACATACCTTCAGTGTTTGCACAAGCTACACCAACAGTCACACTCAAGCAAGCGGTGAACAGACCGAGGAATATCAAGTTGTGAGGATGCTTCTGCTGGTAGGCATAGAGCGGCACCAACACTGAAGGAAAAATTGATATTCTAGTAAGACATCGCGAGTTAGTGGAGAAGAGCATCCCCTCTAATCCATTATGGTATGCAAGTTAAACTAGTAGCAGAAAAATTACTGAATGTCGGCAACATGTTCAGCAAATTTTTTCTTTTGAGGATCTAACAACAGGTTCTCAGTTTATAAGCGTAAGAAAACAAGCATCCATTTTTTATAGTAGGATTTACGTTTAAGGTAAATTCAACTCAAACAGTTCAATAGGAAGACTTCACAAGGATGAAACACCATCAGGACAAAAGGGTCTTACATACAATACATATCCACCTCCCGTTGACAGGGTTCATTACATCATTCGAAATCCAGAGAAAAGAGCATTCATCAAATTTGATGCTTTGTAGGCTTGCATGAGGTAGTACATGGACACAATTAATCTACCATGTGAAATTCTCAAAGTCGCGACCATTCCCATTGGAAATTATACCCGATTCAATTCAGACAAACTTTCCTCATCTCCTTAAATCGATACAACTCCTACACGTCAATGGATCCATCAACTTCCTACTTATCCAAATTGAATTCCACTTTGGTGAAAATAATAGTTAGTCTTACACTAACTATCATTATAAGTTCTGAGCTGATATATGCAATCACAAAATATGAGCGTGTTACTAGTGTCAAGACAATTCTTGTACCATTCTTTCTCTAAATTGCCGCCATTACCAGGGCTCCTCCTGCATTACAAGATATGCCAAGGAGCTACACCACATCATCCTAGATAGCGCGGTATCATTCATCCTTAACATTTAAATTCTCAGGAATTCCAGCATTTTCATATTGCTGGTCTCCTGTATATACGCTAGTCAGACCAAAATACATCACAATTCGAACCACTTATGTTCAACACATAACAACAGCAGGCCAACCAGCAGACGAGGGCTTTCCATTCAGCCATAAACTGATTACAAAGATCAAAACACAACTTCGACACAACGCATCATGCGATCCCATCAACACCAATCCCCTAACCTATCATTATCACACATTATCACCTCCACCCTATCCATCAAATCCCAAAACTCCCCCAATCCCTCAAAACCCTTGATCAAATATCACAATACCAAATCAAACAACACAACGAACACACACCACAATCAAATATCAATCCAATTCGATCCTGATCCCTCGAAAACCACAAAACCCTAATTCAAAATCCACACAACAAATCATACCAATCCAATCCAAATCCAAATTCAAACCCAATTACTCACAAACGAACGGCATCAGAGCGAACACCAACAGAAGCCCCGAATTCCCCGTCAAAGTCTCCTTAATCGGAGCGTACAACACCGTAACCATCGACACGATAGTGGTCAGCACGATCTGCGCCGACAGGATACCGTACACTTTGCGGATGAATCCCCATCGGAGCTGCGTCTCGCCGTAGCTCAGCCCCGGGTAGAGAATCTCGGTTCCTTCCTCGATGTCGCCGCCGAGCTTCGCCGGCGCCGGCGTCGTCAGGCGCTCGAATCCGTACATGTTTGGGTCAGGTCGCGTCGGGTTTGGTTGTTGAAATTAAATGATGGGAGAAAATTGATGGGCGATGATGAAAGTGTGGTGTTATGAGGCTGGATAGAAGTTGTTGGACCAAAATTCAGATATTTCGGGCTCATATGTTACATCTCGATAGTTCTAGATTTTGTTGATCATTTGGGTAAATTTATATTACATTATATTTTACTTCGATTGTTTAGATGATACTTCATCGATACTTATACCAGGAAGATAATCAAAAAAAATTAATGATTAGACCCGCAATTTTATTTTTTATTCCGTCTGGATAAACTATATTCCTATGTTATACTATTCAATTCGGGATGACAAATTTATTTGTTATTTGAGAGCTCATATATTATTATTCATCATACTAATCAAATGCAATATCATTGAGATTGCATTGCATTCATAAAATTGAATTTACAGGAAATCATCATCTCTATGGGATTAAATCCCCTAGTTATTATAGGCTCGTTTATGATTTGTTGTTTATAAAAAAGGAAGACTATAAGCGATTTGTATTTCTCGTACACAAATCTATCTTTGTTTATGTTGTTAATTCTGAGTTTAGTCCTACTTTTGGTTCATTTCTTTATTAAAAAAAAAAAAGAGAAGAAAACTCAATAGTCTAAGATGATTATCAGAGTTAGCATACGTTACATGTTAAGCTTTGCTTATAAATTATTATTATGGCATTATTTTTGTATATCATTTACGAGATTTATTTTCAATCAATTATTACGTAAATATATTTATTCTAATGAGATGTCATTTTTATAATTCATTCTCAAAAGAAAATGTCACTATATTGCATTAACACAACTCCCACCAAAACGTATCACCTCAACACAAATACACTCTCACTTCCCTTATAAGTTTTCGACATTGACGCTATTGTCAACCAGCACACTTCGTCGTCGACCTAACTCTCTCGTCCTCACTTCGAAGGAGAGATCGAGTGATGGCAACAACGAAGCAAGCTTTGGGAGAGAAGAGAAGGCAAAGGTGATGTTAACGTATGGAGTTTGAAGGAGGATTCAAGGGGGTGGAAAGGGTTGTGGTGGTCGACGAAGATGAAGACGACCACCACAACCCTGTGGTGGTCGGGAGGTGGGGTTAAGGGAATCAGATGTAGAACGGGGTGTTGTATGAGTGATAATTTTTTTTACCAGTTTCATTTACCGAATTTAAGTCGACTTAAAAAAACATTTATCCTCTCCAACTGATACCGAATTGCACATAATCTTATACAAACGGGCACTTTACATGCACCCCCTCCCCTCGAGGCACAGGGACCGAATTAGGGTTTTCTTTACATATTGAAGACAATTTTACCTTTTGTTATTTTTTAAAAGAAAATCCCAAACGATTTTTCTTTGGTCAACCGAATAGTCCGCAAACTCAGATGAACTTTTAAAAGAATTAATTGAGCCGTTTATCATGTGGGATGGGGTGATCCCCTCAATTTTACCCTTTGTTAAGATAATATAAACCTAGAATATCCCACTTGATTTCAAAAGTCCTAATATGTTGTGAATATTCCTTTTTTCAAAATACTTTCACACTAATCAAGATTAGTTTGATAATAAGGTTGTTTAAGATTACTGCAATGATACGAAATCTTACTATAGTAATGTTTATTCTATTAATTTTATACCAGTATCGTGCACTGACATAATCCTCGCATGTGGGCAAACAGAATACAGAGGGAAAAACGAGGTACTGAAGGGTGCACGAAAGGTGAAATACACCCTTATTAAGCTTTCGTCAAAACTGTTATTTATCCCACTTTCATAATGTTGGTTTATCGATAATTAATTCGTGTCGATTTAATTATCCCAAAATTATTAATATTGTTTCACATTCAATAATCAAATTTTTTTTGGGATTGAAATGGTTATCCCTATCCCGCAATATTCCTAACGTTATAATGTTACATTATAACATAATATGTTACTTATTCGTTATCTTTACTCGCGCGTTGTAACGTTAACTATTGGTTATATTTATTTGTTCGATATAGCATCACTAGTTACGTTATAATGTTATACGTTCATTGCTCGTTATCTTTATCCACAATTTATAACATTATTCGTTCACTATATTTATTCATGCGATTATAATTTCTCTCGTTCGTTATATTTATTCACGCGTGCATTTCATACGTACTTTACGTATTTTTAATTTCTAAAAATTTTGGGATATTACACTATCAGAGCTCGAGGTCGAAGATGAATTGGAAGCGCCAATGAAAGAACTCATGCTTAGCGGTTTTCAGAAAGGTCTTAGACCTTCGAGACTTGAAATCGGGATCGCAGACGGAGACAATGAGAAAGGAGAGAAAGAGAAAGAGAAATGAGAGAGATCCCCTTATATATATAAAGGTGAGAAGGGGAGTTGGATGGACTCGGTCGAGGTTGTCCATGGTCCAAGGACTAGGACCGTCACATCTTCCCTTGAGGGGCACGCCTTTTGGCGGGAAAGTCATGCACACCGCCACGTCAATAGTGAGTCGCTCGAGACACCGCTGGAAAGTTACCACGTGTATGATCCCAGAGTTCCAAGACAAAAACCGGGAAAACGGCCTGAAGAAGAGAGGTCCTAGAGACGAAAGGCAAGGCAGTGTCCAAGCCTCCGTAATGTCTAGGACCGAAAGAACTGGGGCGAAGGCCCAACCCAGAAGGAAACGTTTCGATCTTAACACAACTTAAAAACGAGATGGGGCAAATGATTGTATCAAAATGAAGCATTTCTCAATGGGCTAAAGGCCCAGATCAAGACCTAATATCACTAAACCAAATATCAATTACAAAGGGACAAATAGCGTGAAATAAGTGGGGGATCCATCCTCCCATGTGATCATAACAAGTGTATGGCTAAGAGAAGGGGGCATTTATTATAAATATATATCTCAACAATCAAAAAAGATAACTTCATTTGTGAGACTCGACTATACTGTCTTGATTGGGATTTCTCAAAACTTCGACTCACTTAAGTATCGAAATCGATCTCCGAAGAAAACTCCTCGGGCCCGACTAACTGATCGTATTGTTTCTGATGTGCATGTAAAGCGGGTAAGGACCAGGGCCCCAAAAAGGTTCTTTCCACCATCAAATATCTGGACTCACAAATCCAGATCTCCAAACCCGATTTCACCCGCATGCAACATGTAAATAGGAACTAATTGAGTGCATTTCTTCATCGTATATATCCAACAAAATATATCATGTACTCCTAGAATTCTTTCTATGTGTGACAGAAATTCATGAATGCATGGGTGACTTTTCCAATTCTCTTAATTTGGTCTTTGCGTTCTTTAGCCATCTCTGAATATTGCTCCGATTAATTTTAGCTCAGCTTCTCAAGTTTACTACGGTGTTATATAGTGTAATCTATAGTCATCGCACGCGATTAATTTGGCAGCCCGTTGAGTGCAGACTTTGAACCCCAGCTTTATCACTTAAACACAAATTTAATTTGTCCAAAAAATAAACACAAAAATTATAAATAATTTATGGTTTTACATATGTGAAGTAATGTTGCATAGTTTCACACCGTAGAATTATAATACTATGTCGGATCTGTCTACAAAGGTTATTTTCCTTCATTAAACATCGGAACTCGTAGCGACTAGCGGATGCCATATGATTGATTTAAATTGACTGAACGAAGACGAACAATTAGTAGTATGTACTATCATAACAAAATAAATATTATATATATATAATATAGGTCAATAAGTTCAGACTCTTAATATAATTAATTTCTCGATATAATATTAGAATAGATAGTGATATTGGATCGTCAGTTGGATCTTTGCCTCTTCAAAATATTCAATCGTCTCGTGATACAAGTCAAAGTTTATATAAAAAAATATGTCATGTTAAGTCGTTGAATCTATATTGAAACGAAAAAACTATTAGTAAATTTATACTAATATGAAGTTCATGAAATGTATGAGCTTGGATAAAATGAAAAATGAAAGTCAATTAATGCGCATAAATACAAGAATAAGACGCATGTTTATTAGGAAGTTAGACTTTTAATTCATCGAGAAAATAGTGATCCTGTAGACCAAGGAAAAAATAGAATTAGTCCAAAATTTCACGCTAGAAATGGGATGAAAGTTCAACTCCACGTTGTCCACTCATTCTTTTCCACATTGACTTTTCCTATACTTTCCTCCCAACTTCCCTCTCCATATATATATATATACACTTAATGAATCAAAACATCTCCGCAAACTTTGCTTACACAAAATTATTCCCAGCAAAACTTAAGAACACCTTACAATGACAAAAGTCGCGGCAACCACCTCTTCCAACTCGTCGGTCTCTAGCGGACTAACCAGCCTCTTAAAGTTGCTTCCTACCGGAACCGTCTTCATATTTCAGTTCCTTAGTCCAGTCCTGAGCAACAACGGGAAGTGTCATACCTTAAACAAGATATTCATGAGCGTTCTCATAGGCGTTTGTGGCCTCGCCTGTGCCTTGGGATCGTTCACTGATAGCTTCACTGATGGCAAGACGACGTACTATGGAATAGCGACGTTGAAGGGACTTTGGACGTCGGGTTCCAAGGAGAAGAGCGACGATCCTGAGTATGCCATCCAAGCAGGGGACTTCGTCCATGCCGGACTCTCGTTGTTAGTATTCGCTACTGTCGCTGTGCTTGATAGCAACACGGTTGATTGCTTCTTCCCGTCGTTGAAGTCGTCTGAGAACACCTTGATGGCCGTGTTGCCGGTCACTATTGGTGCCATTGCTAGCTTGGTGTTCTACTTCTTCCCTAGCAAACGCGAGGGGATCGGGTATGCTACAACCACGACAAGTACTACTACTACCTCATCGACGTCTACGAAATCATCGTCGGATGCATCCAAAGAAACTTCTAAAGTTTGATATGATTTTGATTGTTGTTTTTAATAGGCATTGTACTTGTCATGCCTAAATTAGGACTAGACAAATTAATGGAATGCTTTTAAGTGCACGTTTTTGTGCTTGGTTTGTGTAGGATCTGTGTGTGCTGATCCTATAATGTCAGGAGTCATTGGCAATCAAGTTTTCATGTAAATATGTAAGATTTTGTAGCTCAATCTCGATTAATGGTTCTATGATCGATGTTGTTCGTGCTAGTTTGCGTTTTCTTTCACGGGATTGTAAATGGGTATTTTATCATTAATTTATATCTTTCGTGGTTTTTACATGTAAGTTTCTTCTTCTGATTTGTCGCATGTATGGTGGATTAGTGGATACTAGTCAATGTTAAAAGAAGAAGATACAATTTGGCAAATAGCGACTAGCAATTCCTACATTTATGTTTGCAATTCTACTCTTCGTCAAAAGGACACTCTACTCTCAGCTCAGCTCCTGGGTCAGCCCAAACGCTGAGGCCCATGTTAAATGTTGGGCCGGACCGAGCTGATGCATAAGTTTTTAGTTAATGGACTTGGCAGCCAATAATCGAATCAGCCCAAACATGGATTATAATGATTTTAACTTGTAAGCTTATGCTTGGGGCTTGAGTCATGCGTGTTATTGTCGCATGGATTGATATTATTATATTGTAAAATTTATCATCAGTCGATAAATCAATTACTCCCTCCATTCTTAATTAAATACAATAATTTATCAAAAAAATAAATATGATATTTATTATGAGATAGAGTGATAAAAACAACCATCATTCTATTTTTATTTTATTTTTCTCGAAATGACCCTCGGTGTATTTTTCAAGACAAAAGAAGGAAAAACTGTAGTACTCCATTTCATCTGTTTGGCTTCTTTTGAATGGAGGGACGTAGACATTTTCACGTACGAGTGGACGTGAGTGGAACTCGGGAATTTGCAAGAGCTACCAACAACAACAACAACAACAACGTGGCAAGACAATGACAAACCTGTGCTTCTTTTCACACATTAAAAATTGATGTTAGTAGCTGGTACGACTAGCAGTAAACTCTCCTGCTAGAGTTTGAATACTTTGCCTCCAATTTGAGCTTTATACGTGTCTAATGAAACTTTACTCAAATCTGTTTATCCAGCATATGAAGAAATCATGTGATCTCAACTAATATAAACATTTTATGATAAATTTTTATATTCCTTTCATCTTAAATTATAAATAGTTTTTTAATATCATATATTTACCAAGATGAAGTTTGAGTCGCGTCGTGAGATTATAAACGATATTTTTTGAAAATTTATCATAAAATATTAATAATAATTTAAGTTATGTATCATAAAATATTTAATTTATCATAAAATAAATACGTCTTGAATAAAGCATAATTGATAATATTACTTGACAAAAAAAATGATTTAAAAAACAACACTTTATGGGTCTTAAATCAACTCAAACTTCCATCCAATTTGAAAATTTTATTCATTTTATTTATTTTGAAATAAAAAAAAAAAGTAATATGTAACACTAAACAACTAATATGACCCCTGACGGAATATCTGGTGTATAAGACCTTTCCAATACTTAAGTTGCTTACTTCTCCGTATGTTTGAAACTTTGGACCCATCCTCGAATTAGTACGATGACAACACCTACTAAATCGCCTTAATCATCTACATTCGGCGCCGGATCCTCCGAAAATTACTGTCACAATCACAAATCAACCAAGTTAAGAAAAAAATCCTCATTTTCTTGTCCAAAAAATCCCTCCCCTTTATAAGAACCCCAACTCTCACATCCATTCACAAGAAGAAAGCAAGAAACTCTCCAGACCTCACACAAAACAGCCCCTCCACTCACTCATCTCCTCACCAAAACGACCCAAAATCATCATTTTCGAGCACCCATTTGATCGAATTCGAGAACCCATTTCTCGGAATTCGACAATGGTGGACACAACCAAGACTTACATTTCATCCGATGAGCTCAAAACCCACAACAAGAAAGGGGATCTGTGGATCTCGATCCAAGGCAAGATCTACGACGTCTCGACTTGGATCGAGTCCCATCCGGGCGGCGAGGATCCGCTCGTGATCCTCGCCGGCCAGGACGTGACGGACGCGTTCGTCGCGCTCCACCCGGGCTCAGCTTGGAAGGAATTGGACAAATTCTTCACTGGGTATCACTTAAAGGACTATAAGGTTTCACCAGTTTCGAAAGAGTATAGAAATTTGGCTGCCCAGTTTGCCAAAATGGGTCTTTTCGAGAGAAAGGGTCATGGGGTTTGTGTCTTGATGTGGATGATTGTGATGATGTTTGCTGTGAGTGTGTGTGGTGTGGTTTTGCTTGATGGGTTTTGGGTTCATGTGTTGTGTGGTGGATTGGTGGGTTGGATGTGGATTCAAAGTGGATGGATTGGTCATGATTCTGGGCATTATCAGGTCATGATGAGCCCTCGGTTCAATCGTCTCGCTCAGCTCTTATCTGGTAACTGCCTTGCTGGGATCAGCATTGCTTGGTGGAAGAGGAACCATAATGCTCATCACATTGCTTGTAATAGTCTCGAATATGACCCTGATCTTCAGCACATGCCGCTGTTTGTGGTTTCGTCGGAGTTCTTTAGGTCATTGACTTCGAGTTTCTATGACAGGAAGATGAGTTTCGATGGGGTTTCGAGGTTCTTGGTGAGCTATCAGCATTGGACGTTCTATCCGGTCATGTGTTTCGCGAGGATCAATCTATGGGCGCAGTCTTTGATCTTGTTGTTGTCTAACAGGAAGGTGCCCAATAGGGGTATTGAGCTCTTTTGTGTTCTTGTGTTTTGGATTTGGTATCCGCTTCTCGTTTCGAGATTGCCTAACTGGGGCGAGAGGTTTGCATTCGTGGTGGCGAGCTTCGTGATCACCGGGATCCAGCACATTCAGTTTACTTTGAACCATTTCTCGACGAGTGTGTATGTTGGTAAGCCTAGCGGGAATGACTGGTTCGAGAAGCAGACTAATGGGAGTCTCGATATCTCGTGCCCGTCTTGGATGGATTGGTTCCATGGTGGATTGCAGTTTCAGGTTGAGCATCATCTGTTCCCTAGGTTGCCTAGGAACCAACTTAGGAAGATATCGCCTTTCGTTAAGCAACTCTGCGCGACACATAATCTGCCTTACAATTGTGCATCGTTTTGGAAGGCGAATGCCATGACGATTGATACCCTTCGTGCTGCGGCTCTACAGGCACGCGATCTCACCAATCCCATCCCTAAGAACTTGGTTTGGGAGGCTGTTAATACCCATGGATGATCTGAGTGTGTTCTTAGTACCCATGGATGAGTTCTTGGTACCTATGGATGAGTAAGAACTCTCTAAGAAATAATGTGGCTTCATTGTTTTGATTATTTCCCGAAGTTCAAATCGATTGTAATTGACTGGTTCATTCTAGGAAAAACATTACAGGGTTCGGCTTCTCCGTTTCGGAGTAGAAGGTGACACTTTTCGCCGTCTGAGGGAGTGGTTGTAATTCTTTCCCTGTTCCGGTTAAGCATTGCTGGAAATAAGCTCGTTCTACAAGTACTTTCTTCGCGATCGCCTGACATCTTCATTACCTATCGCTCCTGTGTAAATTGTAATTCAGTTGTGTTATTATCTTTTCATCGCGTGATTAATTGCCTCGTATGCTTCTATTTGACGGTAACAACCGAGGCTCACAATAACGCGAGAATGATCTCCAAGAAGAAACTTGATCGTATCACATCGCACGATGATAATGTGCAAACATTGCCCCAAATGGGATATTTTTTTTGTGTCTTGAAGGTTGAAGCTCATGGCCTCATGTGTGGTCATTTGTATTGTGCAAAAGAGGTCGAAGTTCGACCTGTTTTCTCTCATGTTTGCATGTTACTATGTAGCTGTAAAGTGGTCCTATATGTTCCTTTGCACTGATGTGAATGTTTTGTTTTGAGAAACTTGCAACAAACTCGCAGCTGTTATGTTTCAGATTCCATGAACGTGCACAAATTGCATGATCATGAACACTGATCACAATGCCAAATCCATGTTTCTGATAGGATCAATTAGTTTTAAAGATGACATCAAAATTGACAGAGATATACTGACGAGACGTGTTAGGTATTCTGTTTCGTGAAAAGTTACATGGCCCATGTTACTTTTACTTGGCTGTTAAGCTACGAAGTGGACCATATATATGCTGTGATAATGTTTAATAATGTCGAATAGTAGTGGGGTCCCACAAACTAGATATTTCTTGAATGAAGGGCTTAGAAAATCTCAGTACTGCAGCTATATCTTTTATTGTGATGCTGTATGTTTCCAGTTGTCTTGTGTGGTGTTCTTGCAAGCCACGTCAAGGCCACGTTTACTGTCTTTGGGACATTTTGTCATGTGGGATATTCTGTTTGGTGCTTAAAAGGGTTTCTGTGAACAACTTCTGATGGTTACGCGGCATTACCGAGTAACACTCGTAAGCGGACCATCTGCTGTTGAAAATGAACAGCATCGATGTTGTCTCGGAATTGGAACATCGAGATTAGAACTCCTATAGTATTGTGTTTTCACAACATTGATGAACTTCAACGATCCCCATCCAAGACAACATCTCTCAACAAGTGTACAATTGGTTTTATCTGACTCGTTTTATAAAAGTTTAACTTGAGCATCATCTGATAGACAATTGAGTTCGGTTTGAACTTACTCTTAATGCTTGTTTAATTCATGGATTGATCTTGAGTATTCTATGACTCGACATGATAGACACGGAAACTGAGTCCTCGAGGCTTTGTTGTTGCTTCAGTGAGGATTCTCAAGTTTTCATTCAATGAGACTGTGCCGTCTAATGACATTTCATACGTTGGTGGTTCGGTTTAATTCTGATGACTGATTTCGATTGGGTTGTTACCCAAGGACAGATCCAAACCTAATGTTTGATTAAACGAGCAAAGGCTAAATGACTTGCTCGACCCATTTGCAGCTCTATCTATTGGCATCAGCCAAAAAGGCGGCTATATATTTCATTTGGTCCATCCTCGTTTTGTGCCACGCTTTAATGTCTGAGGCCATCTAATTACTTGGCATAGCACTATATTTGGACGGTAGAGCGATCCAAACTATATATTGACTAAAGTTGGAGCTAAATCATAACAACTAATCTAATGCTAACCCTAAACCCTAAACCCTAAATGGTTCAGGTTTAACCATCTACTCGTTAAGGCGACTGCGGAGGATAGGCGATAGTTAATTCCTCATGTTTAGTTTGGTTAATCATGACATGTAGTACGAGAAAGATCCTATAAAATCTTTTTGCTTCACCATGTATTAGATCTTAGGTTCAAATTCTAAGGTATTGGACCATTTTATACAACATGGACAATCTGGCACTCTATGCATTATTCGGCTAACTGAGTTAAAGACTCAATGGTTAGCTGAGATGTATAAAAAAACTTTAATTTCGATCTTCCACGATTCAAATTAGAAAAAAACAAAACCTAGTAACAAACCCCTTTTGCATTGAGGGTTAACAGGTATGGACTATACATAATGCTAGATATGAAGCTACTTGAGAAAAATGTGTGCAAAACAATCCTTCGACAGGGGGCGCTCAGATGAAGATGGCTGAACCAATTGTTACCAAAGTTTAGATGAAGATGGATCAAGCCTTGAGATAACCGTCCCCTGAATCTTTTAGCCGCCCCCGCCGACCTGCATCCGACACAGCCCCTTCATCAAAACAAGATTCTTACATCTTGGAACTATCACAACATCTGATTTCGTCTATTAGTATCTGGAATGCTACAACAGATTGTGTCCCTTGCTAGTACGTTGCCATTGGAGCTGCATAACCTTCTGTGAATGAAACCACACAGGACTAGGACATTTTTGCAGCAAATAAAACGGCACAAAAGTTTGTAGCCAACAGTCATATAAAACGAAGATGAGCGTGACTGCTAAAATTAGACAGGAAATATAAATGACAGTAAGGCACCTATTCATCTCCAGCAAATTCAGTGCGCATATGCACTCTTAACATCAACACATAGGAAGAGGAGCTTCGCCAATTTAAGAACAAATACACAATTGAAACCCGTAAAGAAAGAATTCAAGAGGATCACACTGTTCCACCTACAGATGACACTTGGAATGTCGTACCATAATGTGATACACCATACTGCATTTCGTATCAAAATATGAGAACGGTAAAATGTGACAGTGATCCTTATAGGACTGCCATAGAATCTAGGAAAAAGAAGTTGCGAGTAACATGAACATACTGTGGGTATAATGAACGGTATGAAAGCAACCAACAAATTTGTTGTGAATACCTGGTGATTTTAATTCAGACCCGGATGCGAAGGCCTGAGTCCCTGGAGGAATATAACCTGTGAGTCTCACTGTCTCCTCCAAACCTCGCAAAACCATGGCCTGTAAAAATGAAGGTAGAGACAACTGTAAAGTTGAACACCAGAGAGCAGCAGAATCTAGGGAACATCAGAAACAGCCCGAGCCATTCGTTGCCTAAAAATCGTTCAAGTCCTCTATAATAATATTTACTATTCAGTGTCCATAGGTATGAAATGTTGTCATGAATGGGGGCGTAAATTTGAAATGAGATACTCCCTTCGTCTCAAAGAAATTACAATCAATTGACTTGACACGATAAATGAGAAGTGATAGATTGATGAGTTGATGTGATATAAAACAAAAGGTAATGATGTTTCTAGTTATTTTTATAGGAAAAAAGTCTCCAAATATGATAATGAGGATAAAAAATGCAGCATATGCAAGTGTTGTCACGGACCCAAAGGCGAGCAATGTGAGTGCCCAAGTTAGTACAGACGAGGCAGCAGCAGCATGCAAGTACGGAGGTGTCCCTTTAATGACATTGTAGATTCCAGTGAGAGAGGTCGTGACCCCAAGAACACCGACGAGAAGCGAGAAGGTGACGAAGAACCCAGTTGCCAGATTTCCCATTGGGAAGTAGAGGCAGAGAAGACGCTGCATGAAGATGGTAAGAAATTCAGTCCAGCATAAATTTGCTTGCAATAAAGCCATGAATATCAAACGATGACCGTTACCTGATGCATAAGATGTCTCAATGCCATGATTGACAGCCCAAGACGCAGCTACCATGACGACCTTGTAGAGAAATAGGTTCAGGAGTAAGAATATGAAGGATGCAGCTACCATGACACCTCGATTAGGACAGCAATAATCAAAAACGCAAGAGAGATTATATAACAGAGCAGAGCAGTGGATCTATTCTTTCTTCACATGTACTTGGCTGGGATAAAGGAATCACTTCCGAGTGTGATTTTTGGGTTAATGGGGATTTCTCTATCAGATGGGCAAAGAATATTCCAACACCAGCTTAATCATTTCTTGCTTTACAGATTTACAAGTAACACCAGCCTTTGGTGAACAAAGCAGAAAAAATATAAAAATATACGCATCAGCACTGAAATGTAAGTTATGCTCCACGGTTAACAAGTCGAGAAACTCTCTCAATTTCTTTGATGATCATCTCCTTCTTTTCTTCGAGCTGTTCTTGCTCATCCTTGTTACCTGATCCACGAGAAAATCGAAGAGTTAATCTTCAAAGGTTCATATCCATTTCAGGACATGCGTATCATATAGACCCATGAAGTAGTTGCAAAGTACAAACCCTTCGGAATAGAAAGACCATTTAAGGAGATCCAACAGCAAAATCTCACACACGGGATCAATCGCAAATTGAAGTAAAAAGTGCTACGCATAAAAGAGTGCACCCAGAAATCATGCATCTGCTAATTACAAAGCAAGCCAAAGTATATTTCTACAGAATCAGTCCCTTGATTTGATACATATGGCATTATTCAGTGCCACAATGAGATGCCCAGACAAAGTGCAAATAATGCATTACCTTTGGAAGACCATTATGATTACCCAACTTTGCCTCCAGCAGTGAACTGCCGTAAGAGGCAGTCATCAAGGCACCGGGTAAGATGTTAATTTATACACCATGCTGGCTGATCTAGATTATAGTACATGAAGGGTGAATGAAATGAAGCCTTCAAATTAGCAATGAGTATGCCATTAAATAAAATCAAGGAAAGCAGCCATAAATGGTGGTTGAAGCATAGACGAGAAGCTCATGATCAACATCGAAGTGACATTGCAGAGGATTCCGAGAAGAGAGGTTTACTGCAAAACAGACTGCTGGAAACAGAAATAAATTGGAGCAAGGGCTTCAGGGTAAGTTTATTTAAGCTGCCTCTAGACCTTCAAGGCAAGCTTCTAGGCTGCGAGAGCTTCAGCCCCTAGCGAGGGCTCCCACAATATCGTTGTCTCGGCCAGCAAGGAGGTAACAACATACGGGTCCATGTTTGAAGCAGGACGCCTGTCTTCCAGGTAACCTAGAAACATACAAGATGAAACAGAAGTGCTATTTGGGGGAAAGTTCAACTCGTGTTTCTTGTTTACATATTAAACATAAATTTTCAACCTTTTTCCAAGCTGCATGCGGTTTGACTGTGAAAACATCATGAAGTTAATATCAGGTCAGCCATCAGTATTACCTTTGCCTTGTTTCTCAGTTTCATGGCCTACTCTAATAGAGAAACCACGATTAACCACTCCCTGCATGGAATAAGCGAATAAAAAAATCACCAGAATGTCACGGAAAAAAAGACAAAAAAGTTCAAAGACACTGTATTGAAAGCATACCCAAGAAAATGTGTTGATATCTGCAGTTTAATGCTTTCCAGTCAATCTTCTTTCATTGCCTTCGCCATAGGCGCTTATATGCTCCTTGTGACGGAGGGATAAGTTCAAAATAGCCTTCTTTATTGTTTCGAACCCCCCATCTTCTCGCATGCTCTTAGTGCTGGAATATAAAAACAATACGTATTTCATGGATTCACACAAGATGCCCAGAATCAACCGAAATTACTTCAAGAATGCATAATATTCTTGTTGTACTTTAGTATAATTATTTGATCGTAATATTATGTACAATGAGTTTCCTAATATTTTGATGAAAAATATATTTTATAGAGTCATATCTTTCTTAGAAAATATGTATTTAAGTTGGATTTATATAAAGATATGTTAGTAGTATTCTTTAAATAAAGAATTTTAAGATGTGACTTTTAGTGAAAGTCATATCTTTTGAGATCTTTATAAATTGATTTGAAACTCATGAGCAGACGTCTGTTCTCCCTTCATTTTCTCTCTTGTTTGAGAAACAGAGTTTCCCCTTCTTCTTCTTAGTCTGTTTGAGAGACAAGGAAATTAACATCATACTTCGCGATGGAGTTTTTTGAAAGTCATGGAATTTCTATTCAATGATCTTTAGCGAGGCTTTCTTTTATCCCAGAAGACGATTTGCCAATAATCCTTAGCAAATTCTATACGAATAGGATAGCGTCTTAGAGAGAGTAGATTATTGTGACTCAAAGTCGATAATAAACATTTTCTTTAATCCTTCTCATTTCCCCGTATCACATCTCAATTTTCCTAACAATTCTGACTTCTATAACATGCTAATTTCAAACTCAAATTTCGAGGCACCTGTAATTAGTGTAACAACCTGCACCATTCCAGTCCCCCTGTTCACAGAACAAAGACATAAGCCAAACACAACTAGTAGTTAAGTCCATGAAGATTAAGGGAGGGATGTACTTCAATTTTTTTTCCTAAATAGAAAATTACCATTAAAACATCTAACCAGCTGAAATTTTGAATGTTGATATAACAAGAAAGCACGTCCAACCTACGAACTAAAAAATTCTTACGTATTTCATGTGCTCTAAGACATTCTAAAAGCATTGACCTTGCTTCTTTTATAAACAAGATTCTTGCAATCAAGCAAACAAGACTTGTAAGGTTATAATTTAGTAGAATAATTTACTCGATATGAGGTAAAGGACTATCCAATCAAGGGAACACATACCATGAAACTTCAGCTGCAACCTTTGAATTGCTAAAGATCTCAGCAGCCTTATGTCGTTTGTTGGTTGGGATTGGCTCGCCTGCTGGTGTATATGTATCACAGATGACCTAAAACCAGGTTTACAAAACAGAATAAGAAGAGGATATCTCATGTATTAGTCTACTATATTGTCCCATGTTTCTCAACTTTTTCAGATCAATTTGGCGACTCACCAAGATGTTGTTTCCACCACGGAAAGGGTCCTTCAAAATTGCGTGTGGACTACAAAAGATTCACTCGAACTATCAGGAATCAGGGAAAAAAAGAAGAGAAAAAGGAATATCCTATTATCAAAAAACAGTTACCAGATGTATTCAGCAATTGCTTTGTCAGTGTAAGAGGCAGTGTCCAAATTCAACAGTTTCTCCACTTTGTTGATCGTACTTCCATCGGACTTGACGGTAAATACTCTGAGCTTCGAACAACCCTTTCTGCTTATAACTTAAGGATAGAGAATTCCTAGTGCTTCTGTACACAGGGCTCACATTAGCTGCATATCTTGTAACCCTTGTTTGTAGTTGAATAGAGGGTGATAGGACTTGAGCCATTGTTTCCCTCCTTCCTGTGAATGCATCAAATATTAAGAATGTAAGACATAATCTATCAATGAAAAAACCAACTCAACACAATATCATGAAGTGCGTTAGGCATGTGCGGAGATAAAAGACTAAGCACCTGTGAATGCATCAAATATTAAGAATATAAGACAATCTATCAATGAAAAAACCAACTCAACACAATATCATGAAGCTTTTTTTTTTTTTTGTTGTATCCAACTGAACCCAATTCACAATTCCCACCACCACCGAGCTACTATCTCATTGCATGAGGTCTGTTACATGGATATGACGTTATAATTCTCCAGCTCTAAGTCTAAGGTTATTGTATTCTATTTCATACACTAGGGTTTCCTTCAACCGTCTCCTAGGTTTTCCTCTTCCTCTCCTAAAAGACACTACGTGCATTGCCTCGAGACTTGCCTTGGTAACCAACTCTATAAAAAATTCGAACCGATAACAGCTTACACTATCACTATCTTAAGAACTACTCCACTGGCACTCCAAATGTCAACGTGCACAAATCCGTACCATCTTAATAAAAAATCATATACAGAATCCCCAAACATTCCAAGGAAAAACCCCAGCGGACACAAAATCACCAAAACCAAGACAAATATGCCAAACAACTCCTCAGACAATGTACTACAGAAAACAATGGTCTGGATAACACAATTTGCAACAAAATGAAAAACCCACAATCTCATTTCATACGCCATGACGTTGTACACTACAGCTATGTTTCAACAAATGGGTATCATTGATTCGAAGATAGAGTGAGGGAGAGTCGGTTACCTGTTGTTGAAATGGAAAATAGAGCGAAACGGGAGACTTTGGAAATGTAACTGAAGAAGAAGAAGAAAATAAAATTGAAGAAGTGAGGGCATGAAATGATGAAAAGGGCGAGAGGTTGGCCTCTGGAGCGTAGACTGTAGCCACTGCCCTTTCCATCATAGATAAGGGTTATCTATTCTATTCTATGGCCTTCAATTCAATTCATTGCTTCACAAAACTCATAATGTGAAATTCCAATCAAGTAAAGAACTTGAAAAACAAAACGTTAAAGTAGATCCTCCGTTCAGAAGTAATGAAAGTTCAATGTAAGATTGGACAATCAAAATTCAATTTGTACAAATTTATCATACAACTTACTCATTATTTAAGCTTAATATTTATTTCAATTGAGTTTCAAAAAAATATTGTTGCTTATGTGATGAAACAACTAAACCCTTCAAACATCCATTGAATATCGTCATTCATAAGAATTGTTACATTTATTCTGTGATGGGAATAGAATTTATCCTTGTTCAACATTTATCCCGGAAAGTTTTGTTGCTCTAAACAATACTAAAACTTATTCATTGATTATACATGTTTTTTTTAATGATAACTATTAAATCCAATCAATAATTACTTTCTTCGTCCTAATAAAATTATAATATTTATTATATTATACAGTCTCAATTAAATTATAATCTTACCCTATTTAAAAAAAATTTCTCATGAAAAATATTAAAATCTTTTTACTATTTATTTTATATCATATCAATCTACTTCATTATTTTTTTTCTCACTTCTTTTACTCACAAAAATCAAAATATAATTTAATTTTTATATAAAAAATCAACATATAGAAAAATTATTATTATTAATCAAATGGTTATAATTATGTGTGGATGAGAGAAGTATAAAAAACTGTGCAATACCAACTGCATAATCGATAGCCGGTGACGTTTACTAAAACAACATTGCATTCAGTCAAAGAAATCTCAGACCCGAACTCAACCGGGTCAAGTTCTCGACCCACCCATTTCTTTCAAACCCGACCCATCATCTCCACTCCACCAAACCAAAACCCTCTCTCCCCTAAACCCTTCCACTCTATCACCAATGGCGTCGACGATGTTGCGGACTCGAACTCGCTGCTCTCTCTCCAACAAATCCCTCCGCTCCATCATCACCTCTCACTCGCAATGCGCTCCGCCGAGTCCGACTCGCTCCGTTTTGTCAGACGCCGTCGTCGATGGAGCGATCGCGAACGGAGCCTCAGGCTGGAGATCCATGGCGACTTTCACGAGGACGTTAGTCACGCACTTGTTCGGTTTCGTTTCGAATTTGTTGCTTGTGGTGTAATGTGATGTATTTTAGGTTTGATTTAGTTGCGTTGAAGGATTCGCGTTTCGAAATGTGAAATTTGGCTGAAGATGGTGTGCGAGGGGAGGAGAAGATGATGATGATTATCAGATTATGATTTGGAGCCGGAGGTCTGAGCGGTTTATTGATGGCGAAGTATGTCGTGATCAGTGTTCTGGTGTTTTAGGAAATAGGAAAGATAGCCAGATAGGAATATCAGCTGGATTTGCTTGCGGAGTGTTAGAATTGGTTGTGATGGTTTGAGTTGTGCAAGTAGGAGACAAGTTCGTATTGGAGAGGTGTTAGTTCATAGGCGATGTCCTGTTGGTTGCAGGAATTGTTCATTGTCATTGGTATATGCCTCCGCATAATTTTAAATTATTATATGCTTTAAGTTGGAACTTCTGTGATTTCTGATCTTCTAGAAAAGAATTGTGCTATGTGTCAAGGCGTAGGATGTATGTCGTTAGCTCATGGAAATTCTGGAGAGAATAAAATGAAATTTAAGGGGCAAGCCACCAGATTATACAGTTTTTAAATTATTTCGTTTAAATGATATTCTAATTTTGTGTTTGGATGACAAAAATTATGGGGTTAACCAACCCAATTTGCTAGCATGAAACTTACTAACTTTTTCAAGTACAAATAAGTGTTCATTTATCGAGTTCCTGACTCCATTGTTCTTTAATATGCAATTTTCTTAGTCATTTTATGTTCCTAATCTTTAAACCATTATGTCTCCATTTAGGTCCTTGATCTATACTTGTCTATTCCGAGTTTAAGGACTTGATAACACTCCTTTTTATTGCCTACTTTGTCTGGTGCTTATAGAGAATAGAGAATTAGTTATTCGTCTTCTTCATAATGCTTGCTTTTACAGGAAGCCACATGTTAATGTCGGAACCATTGGACATGTTGATCATGGGAAAACTACTCTTACTGCTGCAATCACTAAGGTCTGTCTTGCATTTTATCCTATACACACTAAAAAAATCTCTCATGAGAGCACCACATAAATGATGATCCATTTCTTTGATGTTAGGATAAGCTTTGCAATTCATCACCATTGGTTCTTTTCTATTTGTGGTTCCAATCCAAGATCACTGCCTTCTTTCGTCTCATATAATTGGTGCATTGTATGTTTTTTGATAGGTTCTTGCTGAAGAAGGCAAAGCCAAGGCTGTTGCGTTTGACGAGATCGATAAGGCTCCTGAAGAGAAGAAAAGAGGCATTACAATTGCAACGGTTAGGCCTTTAGTTACTGTTCATCTTACTTCGTTAAAGGAAAAAAAGGAAAGGAAAAAGAAATAAAAGGAAAAAGGAAATGGGAAAAAAGAAAACCTGAACCTTCCATTTTTTCTATTTAGCATCAGTATTTTATGCTTCTTTTTAATGGCTTTGATGCATGCTTCAATAATCTGCGTGTGTTTATACTCGCGAGTTTTTGGCGTCCATTTGCAGGCCCATGTTGAGTATGAAACTTCTAAGAGACACTACGCCCATGTCGACTGCCCTGGACATGCTGATTATGTCAAAGTAAGCTTTAGAAGAAACTAATTATTCCTTTTTCCCTGCAATTTTTTCATTTATAATTTGTTATTTTCTAGTTATGGACTTCAAGAAATTCAACTGTGTTCACTCAATTCATGGCCTTTTAGGTTACAAAAACTATCAATAGTCTTTCTGGTAAATTGAGTCTACTCATCTACTGGCTTTGTTGGTCAGACAAACATACCTTAAGAGATTTCCTTGATATACTTCTGTAGCATATATTGTCTATTGTGACAGAACATGATTACCGGTGCTGCCCAAATGGATGGTGGCATTCTGGTTGTGTCTGCTCCAGATGGACCAATGCCTCAGACAAAGGAGCATATTTTGCTGGCTCGGCAGGTAGATTGTCCTCTACTGACAGCTTTTTTATTGCATTTGAGTATCCTCCTTTCTTTAAAGATCCGGTCAGCCAGTTGAACTTATAGCCTTTACTTAATACCGTCTCAATGTCTTCAACTGGCTATTCAAGTCAGGTCGGCGTGCCATCGCTGGTTTGCTTCCTTAATAAAGTTGATGCACTTGATGACCCAGAGATAATTGAACTTGTAGAGATGGAGCTTCGTGGTATGACAATTCTGTTCCTTTTGTTGCAAACTTCTCGTTATTTGTAGGAGTTGCACGTTGTATTTTTAATCCTGTTATTCCCTTTCATTATTGTCCATTGTAGAATATTGCTGGACTTCTTATTTTTTTAATCGTCCATTGCAGAGCTGCTCAACTTCTACAAATTTCCTGGTGATGATATTCCTATTATACGGGGTTCGGCCTTGTCTGCTTTGCAAGGAACAAATGAGGAATTGGGGAAGCAAGCTATACTGAAACTCATGGATGCTGTAGATCAGTACATACCCGATCCTGTCCGCCAGCTTGATAAGCCATTCCTTATGCCAATCGAAGATGTATTCTCAATTCAGGTGATAAGATCTCTTGTTTAATTGTCTGTTGTTTGTTGGACACTCCGTAGATTTATTGAAGTAAGGTTCTTTCTCCTTGATTGTGTAAGTTGCTTTCTCTCTGATTTGAATTATTCTTTTTGGTTTTCAAGGGGCGTGGCACGGTTGTCACTGGCCGCATTGAACAAGGTGTTATTAAAGTTGGCGATGATGTTGAAATTTTGGGGCTGAGACAGGTATTTGGGTCAATTCACGCCAGTGTTAGTTATGTAGTTCGAGTTCTTTGCTTATATGTATTATCTGATGGTTTTGTTCGTTTCGTGTAGACTGGCCCATTTAAGTCCACAGTAACCGGGGTAGAGATGTTCAAGAAGATCCTCGATAATGGACAAGTATGTGGATTATGCCAAGTAACTTTGGTGAATATTGATATGTTATGCTTTGGTATTACTTATTCTTTCCCCATCTTTCAGGCTGGTGATAATGTTGGTCTTCTTCTACGAGGTCTGAAACGTGAAGATGTTCAACGTGGACAAGTGAGTTCCACTAAGTCCCATTGCAAAATATACTGGCATATCTCATAACTTTCTTCTGTTATCAATTGGCTTTATGAGAGATAATACCTGCTGCTTGCAAATGCATATGTCGTTCGTTATATTCATCTTCAATCAAATGTTCTTCCGAGTCATGATGTATCATGTAACTGACAGAAAGTTAAAATGACTGCTTCACATTCCAATCCCTTCTCCCATTTTGACTGTTGTAGGTGGTGGCTAAGCCTAGTACTTTGAAGACATGCAAAAAATTTGAAGCAGAGATCTATGTCCTCACAAAAGAGGAAGGTGGCCGGCATACATCATTCGTCACGAATTATATGCCTCAGTTTTACATGAGAACCGCAGATGTTACTGGGAAAGTGATCTTGCCTGAAAATGTTAAAATGGTGATGCCTGGCGACAATGTTACTGCTAATTTTGAACTTATGTTGCCTGTTCCCGTTGAAGCAGGTTTGCATTCCTTTTTCTTCATTTCCTGAGTATCTTCTCTGTAATTGTGCTTGTTTTTTTCTTCTTCCTATTTTCCATATGCAACATGCTTTGTCATCTTCCATTGGAGTTAGTTCTGTGTTCTTATCGCTACTAGTTAGTTGTGGCTGCAGCATAATACTGCAGAGGACTCTTCCCTTAATGTCAATAACTGCCACATTGGTGAAATTTGAAGGGATATTTTCTTCATGATATTTTCAAGGTTGAATTCTCAGAATTGTCATGGAGTACTACTCAAATTTCAATGGCCTATTCCATTTTAGAACCTCTTTTTACAGGTTTTCAGATTCCTTTTTTTTTTTTTTTTTTGAGGAAAGCTTTTTAGAACCTTTTTTATAAGGTTCTTGGAACCTTTTTTAATTGTGAAAAGTTCAAACTCTTCGGATGCTGAGTCTTAGAAAGTTTAAAGAGGTGATGTTGATAAATTGGACCATGTAACAGTTTTTTTTTAGTATGCAAAAATGGATGTTAACAAAAGAGATCTACATCCTGAGTTGGAAGTTCCCTTCACTTGCAATACATTATTCCTGGAAGATGGCCATGTATACAAGTATAAATGAATCAAATATGTGACTAATGAATCAAATATAACTGGCACGTGAAATCCTTATCTACTAGATGTTCTTGTTTCACTTAAGATGTTGGCTTTGCAGGCCAACGATTTGCCATCAGGGAGGGAGGGAGGACTGTTGGAGCTGGAGTGGTTTCAAAAGTTCTTGGATGAAATGTGGTTCACAAATTGATTGAAGAAAAGGGTCATTGCAACCGCATAGATTGAAGGGCCACAGTTTCTCATACAACATCGAGGCTTTCACCTCTGCGTTCGTGCTATAGGCCAAAGTGTTAACTAAGAAGTCTTGATGCAGTTATTCCTATTCCAATGGCTTTCTTTTTCTGAATATTACGGCCATGTTCATTCACTCCATATTTTTTGTCACTTTCTTGTCAATTTTTATTTTCTTTTTCTTTTTCTTATAAAATTATTATGTGTTGTGACTCTTTAGTGGACTTACTTCATCTAGCTAAAGCATTGGTAGTGTCAATCTCTAGTTCTTTGACACGCAATGTAATTGGTTTCTCAGATGTCGATGAATAAGTGAAATGTGGAGCTATGAGTAGGAGATGAAATGCGTGTTGTGCAATGTCTCAATTCCTACAAAATTATCTGTTGTTTTTAGTGGCTTCACGAACACTTATAATGCAAGTTTCTATTTGGAAGCTGATGTATGTGCCTTTACCCATTGACAGTCCTTTAGAGAAAGGCCATCTTTGCAGCTGCAGATGAAGAAGTACCTGTGAAGCTGCAACTTCCCATGCTTCATGCAAGGGAAAGTGGTTGTGATTCTTTGGCTAACTAACAATCCACAAATTGGATGTTGTTGTGCCTGTATGGCATACCTCTTCAGCAGAGGTACTATTACTCGGGCATCTTGTTCAGAAAATATTTGAGTTGTGTTTCTGAACATCTCTCTCTTTTTTCGTAGTATTTGCAGATGTCATGTGTTATCTGTAAAAGATGCAAACAAGATCTTTGCCATGGAGATTAATCAGTGGAAGCAGTCCCCTGCGTTGCTCCAGGGATGTTAAAACACATGAAGTATAACACATGTTGTGTTGTTGTCGCCTTTTCTGCTTAACTGGCTGCAATCATGAGGTAAAACCTAGTCCTCTCCCAGCATCTTGATAAGTTGTAATGGTGGCTCCATTATAGAGTGAATGCATGATTGAATTATTCACTCATGATTGAATTATATACAAGAGGCTTTTTATTAGCATAATGCCGTAAGTGCCATTTGTTTATTGGAATTTGCATGCTGTACTGAAAGATTACATCACTCTCTTTATTCCTTACTGGAAAAAAAATTTAATTCAATCATGAATTAAAGAGGCTTTTTACTAGCATAATGCCGTAAGTGGCATTTGTTTATTGGAATTTGCATGCTGTACTGGAAGATTACATCACTCTCTTTATTCCTTACTGGAAAAAGAAGCTCCTTGGAATGAAATATGGACGGATATTGCAGGATATCCTGTGAACAATAAGTTCACGGTCTCAACTGATCAACGGTGTCAGTAACGGGGGCATTTGTGTGCTGCGGTTCTAACAAGGTGGAGCCTCTAGGTCAGAAGCGTCCCCCATCAAGTTAAATGCTGTGTCAACCAGGGAGTGAATGGATGTCTTGTATCTTGTCAATCCCACTGGACCGGAGAATATGTTGAAGCTCTCTAGCTCCGATGTCGTGTCCAATACGTTCTGCAGCTCCTCCTCCAGCCCTAAGCTCTTGAAGACATGAACATTTCTCGTATTGTTTCTCATCATCCAGGTAACCAGCTCAATCACAAACCTCCTTACTTTTGGAAATTTGACCTGTGGGTATGGATACTTTCTTAGGATGTGGACCAATGCATCTGCTAGTTCGGTTTCTTTTATCCCAGCTCGGGCAAACATGACCTTTGACTCTTCTGGACTGACAAACTTGAAAGCACGAGCAGCTAATCCAACCATTACTTCTTGTGTTTTGCTGTCCGTTGACATAATTCCTTTTAGTACCTGCAACATGGGGGAAAAAATAGGTTGAATGTGGATGACGGAGTCCTTAATTCATAAGTAATCCTATGGGTTCTTAGGGTAGGAAACTTGCCGTGGGTATTGCTGCTGTGATTCCTCTTAACTGGAGAAAGCAATCATCTGCGCTGTAGGTGCATAGGTTTCTCATAATTCTTGCCGCGTGCTGGCGAAGTGATGGAACTTCTAATGCACTGATAAGCTTTTCCAGTGCTCCTGATTTCAATATCCGAAGGCAATTCTTGCTACTGTCCAATGCTAGCATCGTCAGTGCTTCTCCTGCTGCGGGCCTTACGCCAAAGTGAACTTCTCCTTCCTGGAAGTAGAGACGGACTAGCTCTTTTATGATTCCTCCTGTCCCACCAATTCTCTCGGTTGTTTCATCTTCTAGTGCCAAGCTGGTTAGTATCTCAATTCCCAACTTTTGAAGGTCAGGGTGTCTCTCTCCATACTGAAGAATCCCTCTAATGTTGGTGATAGTGAAGACAATCTCTGATATATCTCGTCGGAGCTGCTTTCCAGTGGATCCAGTAGACTTAGCGAGCATTTTGATCACTTGAAGAGATCTTTGAACTGTCATTATTTGAGAATGGGTAGCATTTTCATTTTTCAATAACCTCTCCTCGGCATGTGAGAAGTCTATGATCTTTGGCAGTAGTCCTCTCGTGCTCCCAATCTTCCCACAATTATCATGGTCGTGAGCAAGTTTCTTGAGGATATGTAGTCCGAGATTACTGAAATTCCAGTAGGCATAACGCTCATGGTCCAAGACAATGTTTCTGTCGCCTACCTCGTCAAATAACACACTCGAGTTCCTGCTGGTATATAGAAGCGAGGAAATCGATTCCATAGCTCCTGGGATTCCAGCAACTCGAAGGGAATTCTGCTTTTTTCCTGCTAATCTTATAAGGATCTCTGCCGCTGCCTGCCTGATTCTCTCCTCTTGCGGATCTTTCCAATTCAACATCTCAACCAATCTTTCCATGGTAGAAAAGGTTACGCCGATCTTTTGCAGCGTTTCATTGGAGAACCGGTCGTTTGTGGAGAAGTGTTGAAGAATTTGGGCTCCCATGAGCTGCTCATCTGGGGTATTCGACGACAACAGGTCCATGGCGAAGGAGACCATGTCCATCTTCAAGCCATCGAATATGCTTCCACTCAAACATCTTGAGTAAGCATCATAGAAGAACCTTCTGACCGAGACCAAATTCGAAGGATCGAGCTCGCACTCCCTGTTCACCCGTTCCAGCAGTTTTCCATATGTGATCCTGGCCTCCCAATATGTCTTCTCAAGCAAGAACAGTAGCGCCTCCGCCAAGGCTAGAGAATAGAATATCAACAAGGCTGATTTACGATTTCTCTTGTCAGTATCTCCTTTTTGTACCTCTCCGAAATTGCGCTCAATCAGCTTTATCAGTGACAGAACCACGCAGGTGGTTGCCGAGATGATCTGAAGCCATTGAAGTATCTTGCTGATGTTTCTGATCAAGAAAACATAAGGAGCATATGGCAACAGAGGAACATCCGAGCTCTTCCATCGCCTAGATGGCTTAAGCTTCTTCTCTAAGCGATGCTGATCAAGCCGTGCTTTCCTCGAAATCTCATCCTTCATCTCCCTCATGTGCTGACTCCGTGTGCCAACCGCGGAGATTGGCCTGAATATGGCCTTCAGGATTCGGCCAAGGAAGCGGGAACTTGATCGCAGCAGCCTGGAACTGTTTCTCATTATTGCGTCAGAAGTTGACCAAGTGGATTGATGCTGCCATTCAAGCTCATGGCTTCTGCTGAAAATCCTGGTACCCTCGATCAGCAAAATGATCGTGATGAACCAGAAATCAGTTTTCTCCAAGGTGATTGCGAAACCACCAAGGAGAACCACCGTCGCCCAGATGAAACCAAGCGTCCCCAACCCGGTAGCCGACTTCTCTAGTACAGCTAACCGGAGAGCGAAGAGAGTAAGCTCCTTTTCTGGTGCACGAACTCCTGTGGTGGCCGTGATCGACGAGTCTGCAGCACTGCTCTCTCTTTTCTCGATGTTGGGTTGACAACCGAAGAGACCGGTTGTGCTCCGAAGATAGGGTTCGTTCTTCAAGTCCTCTATGTTTAATGTAACATTTCCTTCATTATCTGCAGAAGTTGCAGCCTCCATTTTTTTGTTCTCGCCAGTTTGAGGTTATTTGGATTTGAGATGCTTTGGGATTTTGGGGTTCACGATTTTGATGAATTTTGAGGGTGTTGTATTCACTTCATCGTGGTTTCGAGCTTGTGTGCAGGTTATTGAAGATTATGATGAGGAGGAGTAGTTGAGTATTATAAGCATCGAGGAAAATTGGCTTGGGGTGCAAGGACATCAGTAGATGATGTCCAAGTGGATATTGCTTCTGATAAATATCATTCTCCGTCATCTAGAAACTCTCTCTACTTGCAGCTTGGTTTGGTGGTCTTGATCTGATGTGCCAGCTGACGATAGATATCCAAAATCAACGGTTGAAAATCTGGGGTTTCAAACGTTTCTGTTGAAGTTAATGTCGTATAGATTGCTCGTACATAGTTTTGCATTGGCTAATGTTGGTGTCACTTTCAGGCTGGTCCCGCTCTCTTTTTGTCATGATCATATTGCTCGGAAGCAGGGCCGTCTTCGCTTTGAAGTTTCTAATGGCGGGGTCTACCTCGGAAATCAATGAAGCTCTTCGTCTTTTTGGACACATAAAAGGTGAGTTGGTTTATCACAAAACCAGTGAATAATAGATTACTTGTGGGGCGATGGTCTCTTCTTTGGTGGCTTGCTTATCTTGACATGCTCTTCTTCCTGGTATTACTTGCCTTGAGATTCACTTCTGTCATGTTTGAGAGTGAGCCAAATTTCACATGTCCAAGTTATAAAATTTCGTCATATTCTTTTTGGTTTCTTTCTTGAATAGGAAACTCTCTCGATCTAAATTTATCTTTTTCTTGTGTATCCCAATCATCGGGATAAACTATGTCCTTTTTGTATTGAAAATCTTGTCCCAAAATGTTTCAAGTCATGTAATCTGTCGTGTGTTCGGGAAAATTGAATTTCTCCTGAACGAGGCAAAGGAGGCTTCTTGAGATTATAATGAGTGATGTAAGTTTTGTGAGAGGGTAATAATATATTGAATGGCGTCCTAATTTGAAGTTTCTAACAGCATCTGTGTCCAAATTGCATAGTTGTTGATGTGGAAAAAGATGTTATTCTTGTGACAATGACATGAATCCTTTCATTGTTTCATGAGACACACTATGAATTTACGATTTTTATGTATATCATCTAAAAAATATTTAATGTACTATCAACTTTTTTATTATAGACCAGGAATAATCAACTTCTGTTTTCAAAGAACAAGAAATCGAGGTTAGTTTGTCAAACATGGTAGCTGCTAAGTCATTTCACAATTCCTTGGCAATTGGCATAATCTTTTTTTCTTAATAACATAATTCTCCCATTTCCCCTTGTTTAGTTGAAGGATCTTCCACCATCAAATTGCATTTTCATAGTTTAGTCGAATAATTGGTGAAGAATAAACCTGCTCATGCAAGCACGATTATTCAAACCCAAACTTGAATAAAAAAAAGTTTATAGCTTGAGCTGAAATTGACTCAGCAAACAAATGAACTTGACAAGTTCAATGTCACTATACCGTATAGCTCAACCCCATGGTCCATGTAATAAAGGTTCCTTTAATGGTTGAATTTTTTCAACATCTTCAATTTGTGTGAATGTTCTCTCTTTCAACATATGAAAATGGCTGGACTGAATTCAACTTGTCGAGGCTCTATTATTATGTGCATGTCGTTTAGGAACAAATTGAATAATTATAAGATGTGACAATGACAACAATGTTATGTACATCTCAAAATTTTTATATTTTTTTATCTAATCGATTCATCTCAAATTATTAGTAATTTTTTATTGAACAAAGAGAATAATAAAATGAGTTTAGTGGATTTCTAACTAATCATAAATAAATTTATCTGTGATTAGATATTTAGGTTAAATCATTAATATTCAAAATTAAAACATATCTTTACATTAATTAAAACAAAAGAATCAATTTTTGAATCTTGATAAAATTAATAATATAATAATAAATAAATTTATTTATATATAATCACAAAGCTATTTTTTTCTAATAAATTTTATGATCCGCACGATAGGATACAGAACTTTTATTATCATATCCCAAGACCAAGAGAACCTTGGGCATAGATAGGTTGTGCCAACCTTCTATTATGATCCAATATCGCATCCACCTTAACATACATGAAAAGTCAAGTCATCTTATCACAAATTCCCATCAAACACCTTTATTATCATCATCAAATCATCGTCATCTTCTCCTCTCGAATTCATCCGTCATCCCTAAATTTCATCCCATCTTCATCAAACACCACCAAACCCTCCCTCAAATCCCACCACAATCTCACCTCAAACCCTAATTTTCGCTCAAACCCATCAAAATTTGCACCCCGATCGCCTCAATTCCAAAACTCATATCTCCAATTTGGCCAATTTCGATTCCAATTCGAACACCCCCACCAAACCCTAACCCTAATTTCCCCGATCTGACCCACCCATCACCTGGATTCGATCTCTGAATCATGGGTATTCACGGAAACTTCTCAGGACCCTCGAAGTTGACCCCCAAGGTGTTTCCCACTGTTCCTAGTCCGACATCGATTGTTCTACCTTCGACGACATCGACGTCGAGGACGGAACCCGTGACGGGGACGCATAGGTTTGTGATTTCGGGGTATTCGTTGTCGAAGGGGACTGGGATTGGAAGGTATATAACGTCTGAGGTGTTCGATGTTGGTGGGTATTCGTGGGCGATTTACTATTACCCGGATGGGAAGAGCCCTGAAGATAATGCGGCGTATGTGTCGTTGTTCATCGCGTTGGCGAACGATGGGACGGATGTGAGGGCGTTGTTTGAGTTGAAGATGTTGGATCAGAGTGGGAATGAGAGGCATAAGGTGCATAGCCACTTTGAGCGGGCGCTGGAGAGCGGGCCTTATTCGCTGAAGTATCGCGGTAGCATGTGGTAATGAGTCTTTCCTGTGTTCTTTTACTGATTTCTATTGTGCATTTGTTGGAGTACGTTTTATATGATAAGAGTGTCTTTCTGTTAATGCAAGAACCAATTCTTTATTTCGGTAATTGGGGTCGGTTACATGGATATAATGATGCCACTCTTTGTATGTCGTATAATGTTTGCGGAAACTTAGTGCCATGTTGTTAATATAGTGTTTAAGTTGGTTGAATAAATGGGGCAGTGGATGAGCTCTTTCTTCTTATCTTGCCAATGAATATGGATCACTTGTGCTGTTCAACCACGGTAGGAATGAAACTTCTGATTGGAGCTTAAACCTTGTGTACCGGTAAAAAACTCAAGATATGATGTCTGACGGTTAGAGTGAGGCAATGAATATGGATATAATGATGCCACTCTTTGTATGTCGTATAATGTTTGCGGCAACTTAGTGCCATGTTGTTAATATAGTGTTTAAGTTGGTTGGATAAATGGGGCAGTGGATGAGCTCTTTCTTCTTATCTTGCCAATGAATATGGATCACTTGCGCTGTTCAACCACGATAGGAATGAAACTTCTGATTGGAGCTTAAACCTTGTGTACCTGTAAAAGACTCAAGATATGATGTCTGACGGTTAGAGTGAGGCATTTCTTTCTTTTAAAACCTTTGCAGAAGCTCACTTGAATTTATTGTTCATACTCATTGGGGTACTACACTCTCAGTTTGCTGAGGATGCTTAACATTTGGATGGGAGGGATGTATTTCAATCTATATGAGCTTTTGAGGCGTAGTGTACTGAAGTTTTTTTCTTAAAATTTCTTTTTTCTCAGGGGATATAAACGCTTCTTCAAGAGAAGTATGCTAGAGGCGTCTGACTACCTGAAAGATGATTGCCTTTTAATAGAATGCAAAGTTGGCGTTGTGACGACACAGACAAAGGGACCTAAGCTGTACACTATTCCAGTTCCGCCATCTAATATGGGTCAAGATATTGGGCAGCTTCTTGCGAGTCAGGAAGGAACTGATGTTAGTTTTGAAGTTGATGGAGAGGTCTTTGCCGCACACAGGCTAGTACTCGCAGCTCGCTCACCTGTGTTTCGGGCACAACTTTTTGGTCCAATGAAGGAGAAGAAAACGGTCTGCATAAACGTTGAAGACATGGAAGCTCCTATTTTCAAGGTGATCATGTCTTTCTGGGATTTCAATTTTTTTTTTCTGTTATTTTCATTCATTCCTGCATATATTAATCAGGCTGATGCTTTGGAGGCATTCCCTTGAGTGCATTGGCAATGTTGATTCTTCTTTTTCTTGCTACTGCATTGTTTCTCTCTGTACGACTATGTGTTTCATTTTCTGGTCTAGCTTTTGGTTTTTTAGAGATGATGACAGGGATAATGCTTGAGAATGTTGCGCTTGTGTTAGGGTGATTTTATAGTCATCATAAGTTCCTTAATATTTACGCATGCAAGATCAAGGCTGCATACCCATGAATCCATTTGATTTGAAATCCTTTTTGATTTATTTTGTTGTACAGTTTGTGTAGAAAGAATAAAAGACCAGGGATCACTATCCATGTTTTTTTCCCTTTTTGGAGGAGTTTATGTATTTTTTCTAGTTAGTGAATGTCTTCTTGGAATAATTTGCAGGCATTGCTGCACTTCATCTACTGGGATGAATTGCCTGTTATGGAGGAGGTATCGGATGTGAACTCAAAAGGGGCTGCAACTGTGATGGCTCAGCACTTACTCGTTGCCGCAGACAGATATGGACTTGACCGGCTAAGACTAGTGTGCGAGGCTAAGCTATGTGAAGATGTTGCCATAAACACTGCAGCTATCACTTTGGCGTTGGCTGAGCACCATAACTGTCTCCAGTTGAAGGCTGTGTGCCTGAAGTTCATAGCCTCGCGTGAAAATCTAAGAGGTAAGTCAAGTTAATTTTTACATCATCTTGGAATGGTATTCCACAGTCCTTTCTCCCAGTGCTATCTGTCTTGTATTTATAGGACTTAGAGGGGTATTTCACAATGACAAATTTATATTTTTTCAATTTGTCTCTTGATCTCTTCTGGCCTTTGCGTGTTGAAGTTATATTCCTGTTGAAGTTTGAAGTCACTATTGCGTTATAGGTTTCGAACAGCTATTGGATCGTGAGTCTGGGGGCATGTAATGGTCGTCTTTGAGGATATTGGGTTTAGGTTTTCATCTTACTGTTGTTTTTACCTTTCGAAATTCATGTTTGAAAGTACAATTCCCTTGAACAAACTAGATATTAGTGCTTGCTTGTCTCAGTTTTAAGCTTTTCTATTCTCTTCTATGATCTTTTGTGTCGCTGCAAAAAAACATGACCTGCAATCATCTGCTGTATCTTCACCTATCACTTATGACTTTCTTTGGAGTCAACAAATATGTGATTTTTTCCGCTTTGCTTGAATTTTGACTCAACCTGGTCAGAAGGCTGGTAACCGTCGTTCTTTTTGTGGTTTCAGCTGTGATGCAAACCGAGGGATTCGAGTACTTGAAAGAAAGTTGCCCTTCAGTTCTTTCTGACCTCCTGCAATATGTAGCAGCAACCGAGCATTCCGTCTCCAGCTCGCGGTTTGGATACGGCATACCACCTGATGGCAGCGACGTCAACAGAAGGCGGGTGAAACAAAGGGTATCATGATGCATGCCCTTCCCCTAATCCCAGAAACAGGTCGGGAATTAGGAACGCTAGTTTTCTGATGTGATAACCTGAGTTAGGAACGCTAGTTTTCTGTAACCGTGGTATTAGATCGTGTAGAAAGTAGTTGTGGTGTTCTTACCTGGTGTTCATGTAAAACCATCATGTAATAGATCATAAAATCAAAAACTTGAATTTGTTGCCATGGATATCTGGGAATGTATCTCGCAAGGTGTTCATTGAAGTTCCAAAATAATTATGTGCATATGACTTAGCTGCTGATTATTCTCTGCATCTGCACTTGCGGTCATATGGTGTCATCAGTTTTGACAAATTATGTTCTCTTATCGTTTTAACTATGGATCAAAAGGGAATCAATGGTTTTGTATATCGGACCCTGAAAAGTTCATAGTAGAAGGTGCGAACTTCATCTATAACTTCTGATTGCTTAGAGGTACCATTGTAAAAGGGAATTAGTGGTTTTTGTACTAGTTTATGGATTGGAGATCTAAAATGTTTGTCGTATGATATCGTTACAAGCAACATACATACTTGCCAAAAAAAGGAAGAAAAAAAGAAGTAAAAACCTCTGAAGTTAGATTAGTCTGTTGCTCCTATTCGTCTCTTCTCAATAGAAAGCGATCCAACAAAGTTTTTTGCGGAAGCCTCCTGCATCTGATCTCCAGAAGTCCGAGAAAAGGCTCCTACATTCTTCCTAGACGTTTTCTCCCTTGATTGATTCCGTGGCTGCAGAAACAATACTGGTTATAATTCTCAATCAATAACATAACCCTGTATGTTCCAAGTCACAAATTCAGTAGGAAAAAGGAGGCTCACTGTATGTTCCTCGGAAGTTCCTATGCTAGGTGTGGTATTCTTTCTAACCCCTCTGCTTCGTTCATTTACCAGAGAAATATCACACTTGCAGGGGTAGAATAATAGTGCAACTCCAAGGGAGAGGACCACGATAAACTCAACGATGATCACTGAGCCTGGCACTGGATGAGAAGATCACAAGCAAAAACATAGTACTTGATGTAAGCAGCAAACTGTGCAAATTTACAAGTATAGCGGTAACATACCCTGAGATGCCTTGGAGCTTATAGGCCTCCTTCCGATAAGATTGGTATGAGCCTCTACATAAAGAGGTTTCGACATATTTCCTGAACACTCTGGATAACATCCATAGTTTCCCACGTCATTCACTGTTACTGTGAGCACAGTACCATAATCTTCCCAGCCTGCATCAAGACTTCAAAGATCAGGCAGAAAACAACGTGAAGTAAAATATATTTACAAATGCGAAGGTAGGTTGCCAAAGGACTATTTCTGAAGTGAAAAAAGAAAAGGAAAAACAAGGCAAAATAAAGGACATAATATGTCTAGAACTTAATTGTTGCAGATAACTCAAAAGTTTTGATCAAGTGCAGAAATTTTTGCTGATGTCATACATGATATTTTAGCTGCTGAATGATAGAGTTGCAGTCATTGATGGTGCCGTCAAATCTCAGCCCTTTTGCCCTGACCACGAAATGCTTAGATATTGTAACAAATGTTTGTAGGGGCTGCCACTGGTGAGTATATTTCAGCTTGATTTCTGTCGTATATATTAGCTCAGCCGGGAGGCTTGCCTCCAAGAAGCCAGATGCCACTTGCACAGAACACGAAACCAGAAAGTGAGACTTCTCACCTGCAATAGAAAAGCAGGAGATATCAAATTTTGATGTCACAAAGCAAAGGGTCTGTGAAAATTCACATACCTGGGAAGTTGTCGAAATCAGGATCTCCAATTAGGAACTCAAACTTGTCTCTCTCGTGGTTGTATATAAGTATTCCATTCCAATGATCTTTCTCGTCCAAAAGAATGTATTCAGGAATGTTAACGAATGGAGGATCATTCACAGGTAGTACAACAACACTAACATTCAAATCATTTACTCCGTTGTTATTCCTGACAGAGATTTTGATAGTATCATCGCCATAGAATATATCATTCCTACCAATGAGACAAAACTGAATCAGATTAGCAAATAAAATATTTATATAGACACGAATCAGTTTGGTGGAATTGCAATCCACAGGGGTCGACTTAAACGGTTACACCAAAGTACTTATTTCAATATTCCACATTTGAATTATCAGGAATATTACATCATTAAGGATGGTGGCGTACATAAAGACAGTTCACAGAGAAAAAAAAATGCATGTCTACAAGGATTAGGAAATACCCGATATATTGAACTGACATAAGAGCAATATTGATTGCTTCGACATTGCCAACTAACGTCAAGCTCTGTGCGCCACCAACATGATCTGCAATCACAGAAGATGTGCTCCAAACTGGGAGCGGGAATTGTTGGGCCTGGAAAAGGTCCAGCCCAAGAAGAAGCAAAAAAAAAAAAACTTGGACCTAGCAACACCTTGACTTTTGCTTTTGGCTGCAGTCTTTCTTCCTCTAGTGTGAAGAGCCGTGTGAAGTTTGGGAAGTTCTTTTTTCATTTTCAGGCGCAGCAAAAACACACACACAAAAGAAGGAGGCAGCAACTCTTCAGTTTCTTGTGGCTCTTCCAAAGCAGGCTTCAAGTTTTCGGTAAGTGTCCTAAGCAGGCTTCAAGTTGTCAAGTAGACCAGGTTGTAAGCTTCCAACGCAGGCTTAGGGTTTCGGTGGTAGAGCAAGGTTTAAACTTTCCAGAGGCGAAGTTTTACAGAGGCGAAAGTTTCCAGAGGTGAAGCTTTCCAGAGGCGAAGTCTTACAGAGGCGAAAGTTTCCAGAGGTGAAGCTTTCCAGAGGCGAAGTCTTACAGAGACGAAAGTTTCCAGAGGCGAAGCTAGTTTCAGCTTTCAAGCTGCAGAGACACCGCTTGCACTTGGCGAGAAGTAGGTTTTGAGTGTCTTGGGCTTTCATTACTACTTCTTGTAAATGCCTCAAGTTTTACGTCTAAAACTTGAGAAGAACAATTGTACTTGTTTGCTGATATAGTGCAGTTGCCGGTGTGTGCCCCGTGGTTTTTTACTCTCCAGCTTGGGAGGGTTTTCCACGTTAAATCTTGTGTCTGTGTGATTGTGGTTGCTTCTCTAACGTCCAACACAATAGCACCGTCTCTTGTTAGGTTCTCAGTATTCCGCGAGTAGTGACCGAAAATAAACCCAACAGGAATTGCATCAACATAGGGGAGAGAGTATTGTTCCCAAATTGTGCACTCAAAGTTAAACTGATGTTCTCCATCAAGTCTGGATATGTTATCTCAAAACCAGAGAACCCACTGCAATCCGAAAATGGAAACAATAAGTACAACCAGCGAAAATAATCCGGTCATGAAAGAAAAAGAAGATGGAACCTTACCCAAATTTGGGACTAACCATATCTTCCAAGACTTGTAACACAGTGGGAAATCAAACAAATTGAGGAGGAATGCTGAGTATTGAGATACAGACAGAAGCAACAGCAGCGTTCCCATTTATGTCCGTAATTGTGTATGAGAAAGAATCATTCCCATAGACACCTTTAACGGGTGTATATCTGAATAACATTTGCATCTGCAAGAGTGAACCATGATGTGGCTGCAAGAATTTGCAAGATTATGTTGAACAATCTATCATTTAAAATTCTCTGAAAGAGGCCTAAATAAAAATGTCATAGCATGAGCTGAAATTATATAATGCCAGAGAAAATGACTGAACAACTTAAATATTGTCTTCTGGTAGAACGAAATTCGCAAAACTTGCAGTAATCAGCTTTTGATAGGTGGTTGATGTTATCCAAGCAACCTTAGTAAATAAAATCAACTAATACCAGAACAGACATAAACGGAGAATCGGCAAGCCAGTGCAAACCCTCTTCACTACTCCACATAGTTTAAGAGCTGAAATGATCCAACAAAGCTCAAAATTATTTCAATATCTTATGTGGGATCCAACAAAGCCAGTAATTGATTCGTCCTCCCAAACAGATACTGCATCATTACAAGCCTCGGGAAAATATTCACCTGAAAAAGTTTGTAAAATTGGCAATAAATACATACGCACATAAACATAAGATCAGTACTATCAAAGTCAGATTGATCAACAGAAGATGTTCATATCAATGCATAGATCATTGTAGCCTCATCTAAATAACACGCTTACTGCTGTATGCATTAACACCGAATATACAAGGTAGAAAACAATATCCATCGAATGACGCACATATCTCATAGGTGTCTACATCCTTGAGAAGATATTCACCAACATATGATCCATCATTATTGTCCAGAAACGTCCAACTGACAAAACCAGAATTGTTCATGGAACCTATCTTCAGTTCCAACTTTCCCTGCTGCGAAGTTACTGGATTGTGAAATGAATCCATGAGTTGGACAACAATTTCATTCTTCATCTGCTTCTGTATTTTGGGTGCATATTTCAAAACGCCAGACAGTGATGTATTCACCACACCTGCAGTATTAAAATTTTGCATGATTACATTTGAACTATTTGCTCATAAACTTTAATCTATATGTGTGTCTTCTGGCTCAAAAGGCGACTCTAAATTTAGAAGAACGAAAACTTTTGCAAATAGAGTTATAGCAATTCATATGCTTCTGCAAATATTTCTTAACATCTGCTGCCCTGCACCACGTTATAGCTATAAAGAAGAAGCTTAAGAAACAAATAACGTTTTTTTGGCAGCAGGTAGATACGACCATTATTATTCTCAAATCTACTAATCAGGTGGGATAAATAAAATGAATGAGGAGGGAACTACTAAGAAATTCCATACGCACCTGATCGTACTTCTTTTTTGAATGGAAACCACCATTTAGTATGATATTACCACACGAAACAAAGACATCATAAGCTCCACTCTTTTCTGGGGTAAATGCAACTTCATAGACATAAGCCAGACTTTTGAGGTCCCTGCTGACTGCAGCGAAATGTCAGTATATCACAGATATTTACCATATCAGCAGGCAAATCAAAAGGATTTTCAAAATAGAACATGGATGAACTTCTTACAGTGGTATTATCTTCGACAGATGGTGGAAGCTCAAATCCTGCACTATTGGGTCCATAATCCTCCACTCTTTTCTGGGGTAAATGCAACTTCATAGACATAAGCCAGACTTTTGAGGTCCCTGCTGACTGCAGCGAAATGTCAGTATATCACAGATATTTACCATATCAGCAGGCAAATCAAAAGGATTTTCAAAATAGAACATGGATGAACTTCTTACAGTGGTATTATCTTCGACAGATGGTGGAAGCTCAAATCCTGCACTATTGGGTCCATAATCGCTTTGCTCGAAAGAGATGTTGGTCCCTGCATTAAACTATGCCCATGACTTCGTTGTTCAACAGCCATTGACAGATTACTTTATCACAAGCAAAAAAAAAAAAAGTAGGGAAGTTCCTGTACCATTAATCGTTTTGATAGGAGATACGGCCGGCAACACGAAATAAGAGTCTAGATTATGCACAATCTAAAATTGAAGCTTTCCTAACTCAACGGGTGAGGGATACTGGTATGTATCCTTGAGATAAACCGAGAACTTCACTTCTTCCCCAGCGGTAGACTCATTCAAGCCAGAACCATTCACGATGCTGTATATCGCATAACAATAACCTAGTCAAACTAAAACATAAAAAGCATGACCGAAAAGGACATAAATAGGTAACAAAATGGAGTTAACAAAAAGGAAATCTGGTTTCTGCAGAGCATACCTACAAATACAGTAAAATCATATGGCATGTCGGAGATGCTTCTGTTGTGCTTTGTATCATATATAACAAGAAGAAAGTTCCCGGTTTCTGTTGCCATGAAGGAAAGCAGTTGGATTCCCGGGGAAATCTCTCTAAACAACAAATCTGCTATAGGAATTGACAAATTTGTCCCTTGCTCAAATATATCGGCATCAAATGGATACAACCCTGGAACAAGATTTTTGAATTGATCTCTCTGATAAATAAGAATTTTTGCCTTCGAAAATAGTTGAAGTGAATTTGTTCCATATCTCCAATTTGCCACACACCTAGTAATATCAAGTGATCCTGTTCACAATCTGCTCAGTGCATCAGGAGAACAGCATTTGTAAATAAACTTTTAAATAACATTAAAATAAAGGCATCAAAATTTTCTCCATGAGCAAAATAAAGACACTTAGAACAAGCAGAAAAGAAAGCACTTGGAGAACTTTCACGATGTTAAGTTACTAAACAGAGCTACAAAAAAAGGTCAGTGATGGTTGTAAACAAAGTTGAGAACGCTTTCAGCTACATGAAAACAGTTGATAGAACTACTTAATGATATAAATATCTCGATATGCCGTCTTCAGATATTTTATCACACGTAATTTATAGATGCAAAAGTATACCTGGTTTCACTTTGTATAGCAATGGCGATCCTTTAAGAGTCAGATTCTCCTCTTCTACATGCAACAACAGGTCACCAGCCGTGGCTACAATAAAATCAACCCTCAGATAGCCGAACTCATTCCAACCCAAGTTGGTGACGGTGAGCACACTTGCAGCAGACTCATTAGCAAAAGTTGCAAAAACGGAAAATCCATATGAGTTAAGTAGAAGGAACATTATTCCCATAAGCATCCTTGGGTAGGATCAGAATCATAGCCCTTGTCCCTGCTTCAAACTCGTTCAAGGAGTCCATCCATGAAACAACAGAAACAGCTGGGTGCATAGGCCCTGCATTGACAAGGGATAAGATCACATATTTGTTGGAATTAATCCACATAAATAACTGTAACCTTCATATCGAATTATTCTAAAAAATTATAGATTCCGTATATTTGTTAAAAAAAATTTAAATGACTATCAAATAATTTACCTTTAATAAGCGGAAGCGTACCTGAATCCATAAGTGGAAGCCTTTAATCCGGATTGAAGATCGCCTAGGTTAGGGTATCTTCCAGTTGATACACACGCTAAATGTACTAACCCACTTAATATTAATATCCATAGGACCACTAATATTTGGGCCAAACTGTAAGATAACACATAACATATAATTAATCCGTATAATTAAATTGTCCATGTAGATGTACTATGAGTCCATTAATCCAGCAATATTCACCTTAGCTGCAGAAAATAACATCCATCATAATTAAAGTGTTCCAGTTTGGTCTACTTAAGCTACATAATATGAGTAATTTATAATTTTGAATGTCTGTATCATAATGCAGATCCTGTGACTAAATTTGAAGATGGGTACCACATATTCCACATTGGCTAAATGTAACACCAATTGTGTCATCAACGACAACTTTTGAGGCATAAGGTCTTTCTCTCTTTCTATTAATCCCTATTTTTTAAAGACATGATTCGGTGATAATAATCTTATATTAACAATTGATAAAAACGAGTTTCAAGCGACTGTATAAAACTGATTGTCACTAGCATTCCTCTTTTCTTCCATTCTCACAAGTATTATTTGATCTTACCAATTTAACTCATACAATATTACTCAACATAAGTAATCAATGGACTACTCCATAAATAAACAAACAGTAATAAAATCAGATATCAAAATAACAGAACTACACTATGTATAAACTAGCAGTAATAGTATGATAATCAGATACAAAAACTCACAAGTCCAAACCTGCATTGAGGAAATAATGCAACGAATCCATGACTCCGAACCCCACCTCCCTAATCTCCACATTAAACACCCCAACTATCACCACCACGAACCTTATCCTCCACCTCCCCACATCATCCTCCCCGAACTCAAACCCCATATCAATCACCAACGTGCTGTTCCCTTCCTTCCCATTCACACTCACCACCGGCACGAACCCGAGATGTCCCGGTGCAAAGTCCCCGAGCACTTTGACGTTGCTCGCGGCGGTGTCGCCGGCGAGGAAGGTGTTGGTGTCGTTGAGCCAACTGAATACAAAGAGTGGGGACGGGGTGGTGGCCGTGGTGGGATCCGCGGGGGTGAGGGAGAGGAAGAGGAGGGAGCCGAGTGTAGAGGGCCATGAGAGTGATAGATTGTGGAGTGTGTGATCATTGTTGGGTGGTGATATGGTGGGTGAAAGGGTGGTGGAGAGCGGTTGAGGGGAAGTTGCGGTGAGGTGTTGGAGACGCGGTTGAGTTGCGAATGAGGTGTTGGAGACGGTTGTGGGTGGGGGTGGGAACTGTCTGATGTCTTGTGTGCACCAAATGATTTGCATGGATCACGTGTTACCTCAATTCATTCAAACGGTTGATATTATTATATGTTATTTTTTTTATTTTATAAAAAAATAATACAACATTATATTATAATTATATTATATAATATATATTTTGAGCAGATTCGTTATTTGTTTTTATTTGTTTTATCAACATAAAAAAATATTGTCATTTCGTTCTTGTTTTTATAATATATTAAAAGAGTTGATGAATTTTAGATAGAATATTGTATTTTTACATATTTTATTTTACTTTTTTCGTAAAATCCTTATTTTGAAAGGTTCAATGAAAATAGTAAAATTGCATCTTTATTCCTCAATCTTTTATCTTTTCTCCTTTTTAAGTAAAATCCTTATTTTGAAAGGTTCAATGAAAATAGTAAAATTGCATCTTTATTCCTCAATCCTTTATCTTTTCTCCTTTTTAAAGCTCTCAAATACATGTTTTTGGAGTAAACTGAACATTCTAAGATTGCGTCATGTTGCTTATCTCATGGGAAACGTAAAATTGTTTTTATTTGCTCCATCACAACGTTGCATTTTCGCAAAAATTGTTAAAACAAACCAATTCAAATCATTCCTAGCCAAGCAAGTAAACACAAGTTACACAACCTCACCACACCTCCGCCCTCTCGAAACCCCCAAAACCCTAATCTAACCTCTCCCCCAAATCACCCCAAATCACAAAGCCCCAACCCTAATCAACCCCATCCGCTCAATGAATGCCGCTGCCTCAACCTCGATCTCCATCACCGAAACCATCACCGGAATCCACGAGTTCAAAATCACCGGCTACTCGCTCTCAAAAGGCATCGGAATCGGCCGATGCATAATCTCCGACACGTTCCTCGTGGGCGGGTACTCGTGGGCGGTTTACTTCTACCCTGACGGCAAGAATTATGGTAGCGGTGGTGATGGTGGTGGTGGTGGTGGGAATGAGTCGACGTATGTATCAGTGTTTATAGGGTTGGTGGGGGAAGGGGTTGATGTGAGGGCGTTGTTTGAGATCGTGTTGGTGGATCAGAGTGGGAATGGGAAGCATAAGGTGCAGAGTCATTTTGATGAGTTGCCGGAGGAGGGGCCGCATACGCTCCGGTGTCCCGGGAGCATGTGGTATGTTAGGGAAATGAGCTTCATGTTGTTGGGTTGGGTTTGGTTTGACTTGTGTTTGTGTTTGTGTAATGTGATTGAATCGTGTCGTTGGAGTTAGGTCAGTGATCTCTTGTGACGGTTAGTCCGACATGTGTGAGTGTGTGGAGTTTATCATGTTGAAACATGGATTCTCTTCTAGGTGTTGTGACAGTGAGCTCGTGTGACAGTTGGTACAACATGTGTGGCCATGTGGTCTATTATCTTATTGAAAGTTTGATTATATGAGGGCCAGGGAGGGTCTGGGGAAACTAACAAGAACAAGAACAACTACCCAATTAATCCCGTCAATCGATATGGTCTGGGGAGGGCGAAAATGTACTCCTACAACTAAGTAGAACTAATTTATAATGAGTGAGGTAATACAAACTTATTATATGCACCTGGTTTCTTTCTTTCTGGTAGATCGTGTCGAATAAGCTTTGATTGATGAGGCGTAGTAAGGGAAAGAGTGTTTTGGATGTTTTGTGATGTTCTGGTGTATTTGTAAACTTAGGGGTGGCAGTGGAGTTTCTTAGTTTGATTTGAATTTTAGTGTTGTGAAAGTAAATTATTGTAGGAATGGTGTGGGATTGAGGTCTTACTTTTGTTGATGTTCTGTGCTGATATGATCCCTCCTACTCTTCTTAAAACAAAATCACACTTCAGCTGCCTTTCAAATCCTCGCTTTCAGAAATTACGACAGTGACAAAATCAATTTGGAGAATTATTTCCTGAGGGAATGCAGAAGACAGCTAGGATTTAAAGCTTCCTCTCCTGGAGGATGTTCCCCTGATTGGTCCAGCCTGAATGTCCGCATAATGTATCTTTTCAGCTGCTAAGTGCTAATTTTGCACAATAAGGATTTAAGGAACTTGATACCTAGGGAGATCTAAAAGAAGGGGAAACTCATATTCAATCTTCATAGTTGCCATTTTATAGATTGTATTGTTGTTCCTTTTCTATTTTGACAAAACTCTGATTATATGAATGCTGTCTTTTGTTATCATCAGTGATCTGTTCCTCTAGTGGCTGAGAGTTTCTCGTTACTGTATTCTATTCATTGATCAGAAAACAGTTACGGCTTTTTCCAGGGGTTACAAAAAATTTATCAGGAGGAAAGATTTGGAGGCTTCTGACTTCCTTAAGGACGATTGCCTTCTCATACGATGCACAGTTGGTGTTGTAAAGACGCATAGAGAGGCATCTAGGCTGAACGCCATACCAGTGCCACCTTCGAATATGGGTCAACAGTTTGGACTACTATTGGAGAGCAAAGAGAGTACAGATGTAAATTTTGAAGTAGATGATCAAGTCTTTTCTGCGCACAAGTTGGTTCTTGCGGCACGATCCCCTGTGTTTAGAGCTCAGCTCTTTGGTCCAATGAAGGAGAGCAACATGCAGTGTATAAAGGTTGAAGATATGAAAGCTCCAGTTTTCAAGGTCTTAATCTATTCTCCTCGTTTCCGGTTTTTAATGTCCTAACCTGACAAGTTTTTTCGATATTTATCGAATGGTGGCATCATGATGAATTCGTTAATCTTGCTGACTCCATCTTGTACTCTTATGATTTAATTATTTTCAGGCTTTGCTGCAGTTTATATATTGGGACACCCTTCCAGATATGCAAGATCTCTCTGGTCTATGTACAAAAGGGGCTACATTAGTGGCTCAGCATCTGATGGTGGCTGCAGACCGCTATGGGCTTGATAGGCTGAAGCGTCTATGTGAGGCTCAGCTTGCTGAGGATGTTGCCATAGACACAGTTGCAGCAACTCTAGCCTTGGCTGAACAGCATCATTGCTTCGAGCTGAAAACCGTATGCCTTAGATTCATAGCTTCACGTGAAAATCTGAGAGGTGAGCTTCACGTTTCCTAAATATCCCGACTAGTAGTGGATGTTTTACCTCGTTGAAGAATGTCATTGAGATTTCTGTCTGGTTCTTTGAATGGTTTAATTCTGCTTGGTGAATCGTGAGTACTTGTTGCTGGTGGGGTTGGACACAAAAAAGCAAGAAAATCCACATAAAACATGTAAGTATTCCGACGGAAATGCTCTAAGGATCATTCTTGCATTTTCTTTCATTTTGAAACCCAAGTCAAGGTGAAATCTAAATTTGACAAAGTTTGTCCCTCGAGAACATCATACCACCAGAAATGATAGTTGCTTTGTTTTTTACCTGAACTTCCTTGAAGGAAAATGCTGATATGCATACCCCAAGGTGCATATATTGTAGTCCATAGTTCAGCAGTTTATAATGCCTATTTTTCCCTTGTGATCTGTAGCTGTCATACGAACTGAAGGATTTCAGTACCTGAAAGAAAGTTGCCCGTCTGTGGTCGCTGAGCTACTGGAGTATGCAGCTAAGGTTCCCGAACAGTCTGTCTGTGATGAGTTTGGAAGGGAGTGTGTTATTCATGTCGGAAGCAGCAACAGAAGGCGAGTGAAACAAAGAATGTTGTAGGTGGCGGAGCTGTCCATTAACTCTGCACAGATCGGGCAGTTCGCGCTTCAGTATCGATTGTTTTTGGCTATAAATCCATTGGTGTTGCAGAGATATTTATCCAGTGCTCGAGCTTTTAATTAAGTTTTCTGTTTCCTTCAAGTTTCAGTAACTTCAGGCCTCAAATGTCTTCTATTGTAGTGCAACGTTGGGTTATCTATAAGTTTAACTTACAAGGATTAGTCCGTGTTCTGAACGGTAACCTTGGGCTGATTCAATGGGTAGCCTTGGGCATTTATCGTGAATCAAGATGTAATGGCAGATTCAACTACCCGAACTCTTCTTACAAGGACTGACATCAGGCTATAAATAAATAGAATAGTAACGTAGATATGAAAACAAGCGCGGAACACTAAAGAGGGAAGACGCCAGGCATAGATCGATGCGTGTAACAAGCTTAAAAATATGCAGATTTATTGGCACAATATTTTATGTTTTTGTCACATACATAAATGTTCTCACAGCCACCCAAACTAGCACCGCCACAATGACAGGATTATTTAGCACCGCCACAATGACAGGATTATTCAAAACAGTCATCCAACTACTGATTGCTTCACTTCAGATACTTGGCAAACCATCCAAGCAGGTCCTGGTGAGCCTCCTCAGCAGACTTCACAGCCGCTGCATCTTTAGTGTCGTACCTGACGGTCCATCCGTGGGCGACTCCAGGGAAGATCTTAACGAAACCATCAACCTGCAAATTGAAATTTAGAATATAGGTCATTCTGTAACCAAATGTTGCAAGTAGACATGCGCTCATGTGACGGGACAACGGAACACTTTCATGGAAATATGAAACTGAAACATCAAAAAAAGGTCCAAAAACTAATGCGAAAGGCTCTCCTGTCACATTAACGGAAGATCCTGATAAGATATTTTCTTGACTAAGCAAGACAGAATTGCCTTGAATTGGAAGTTTGGAGTAAGGCACTTCACAAGGGAAAAACATTTTGAAATCTAGACAGCCACTGGTATAATGATAAAATGGTGATTTCTTCTTTGAGTCGAAATCTTTAGGCAT